>VYZV01013290.1:9175-46594 GCA_013401275.1 Pandion haliaetus | reverse complement strand
GAGCACACTGGAGCTGAATATCTGGGAAGGGAGGTGAAATGGTTTTCAGCTGGGAAGGAAGTGGAGAAGCAGAGATTAAAACCCCCTTAGACTTTCCCACCACTCATAAATAATACATTAAATTGCACTTACTGCTTTCTGCTCACTGAGGATCACTGAGCAAAGGCCTCAAGTCCCAAAGAAAATTCACAGTCTGGGGGAATGGCAGGGTTGGGAGGCAGGAATGGGGGGAAAGAGTGATATTTTGGGAAGCTGTCTGGGAGGATGGGAAACAACTAACAAAATGTCAAGTCTATGCTCATGCATGTGGCACACACCTGCAGGCACACACAGAGATCTACATACATGGGTTTTCTCCTGCTGCCAAAGTACACAGGGATATATATATGTACCTACACACACATACATATGCACACAAATGTGCAGCCTGGGCACAGATATGCTCACAGACTGAAACACATCTGTGCACACAGGTATTACACACATGCACATACAGTGGGTACGAGTGTGCACAGAGGGATGTGCATACGCACATGTGGATGTGGACATACGTATGCACATCCACAGGTGCATCACATCTGTGTGCTCATACACACAAGGAAGTGGAGGGAGGATGTAGATAAACAGGTAGGCGCACTTGTAGTAACAACCATAGACCCCTGCACTGTATGTGTATACAGTAAAGTCATTTGAGAGCCAGGATTTTACTCAGGCTGCATTATACATCCCTTCCAATTTCTTAAAGTGATGATAACAACTCCGCAACACAGGTCTCCCACTGAACACCCAAAGCCTGTGTGTGTTTTAACTGCTAACCCACCATTTATTTAGCAATCCTTCACAGTAACCAGAGCAGGCTACGCAAAATATGTCCAGCCTGCTGAGACAAATCTTTGGCTGAAGGACATCATTTTCTGCAGCTAAAATTCCTCTGCAAATCAATGCCATCCACTCATTAGTTCTTCATGAACCAGCCTAATGGGCCATCGCATCTCCATCCAAGAAAAGGAAAACACAGCCCTGCTCCTACCCCAGACCTAATTGCACAAGCCAAGGGTGGCAAAGGTGCGGGAGCTTTTGTTTATCGCTCCCCTCCTTTGGCGGTAGCACTGCAGAGAAGTGGTGTAATAAATATTTGTCTTTCTGCCTGGCTGTCTGTCAACGTATATGTCTAAAGAAACACTCTAGCTACAAATATATAAACATGAAGTGATAACGTATGTGTATTTGTACACATCATGCTTTTATATAGTGAGTGTATCATTATATGCAAGTGTATGTATACATACATGCATATAAATAAACCCAGGCATGTACGTCCCTCGAGTATTTTATTTTACCACTTGATTATTAGCAGTGGTAGCAGTAATAGACATATTTCTGTCAGATCTAGACTGGTAACATAAGAGCATATTATCCTTTTAGGAAAGTAATTAGCATCAGGGATCTGATTCCTTTTGCTACCCTTCTAATTAATTATACTTGGTAATGCCATCATTAAGAAGAGCAGAGTGTTTGTTCTTTTAATCTCTGTGTAAGGGACATGAGTTGGGAACAAGCTGCTTTGGGGTAGCTTTGCTGTGCTCTTTATTCCACCACTCAGCCCTCCTCTTTTTGTTTTCTCCCAGCCAGGCTATTTGCACACCCCCCAAACAAAACAAAACAACCCTCCCCAAAACCTCCATCAAACTCCTCCTCCAAAAAAACTAGGAAACACAGTGAATTAAAGAAGTCTTGACTTAAAAACGACCCATATGTTTGCAAATGCTTTCCAAATGATCCCTTTCTGAATCCATGTGTTGTGCACAGGGTGGCGGGGGGGAGGACACCCCACTACAGATTGTGGCTCTGATCTCTGGGTTTTTCCTGAGCTCGGGGGCTGTCTGTGGCATGGCGTGACCCTTCTGCCAGGGGTCGGTGCACTCACCCGGAGGGCGGCTGTCCCCATCGCTCCGGCACAACCGCGGGCCCCGCTCCCACACGTGGGGTCCCGGATCTAAACTGCTAATTGCACGGGTTCACAGATCCTCCAGCCCAGCGCCTCACCGAAAACCAGCTCCTCGCCGGGCCCGCATCTCTTGGGGACCACACACAAGCAACGCACAGAGCTTTTGTGTGGCAGAAAAAAGGGGACACATAATAGAAAGGGCGAGAAAGAGAAAAAGAGTTGGTAAACACATTGGCTGTGGTACCTAGAAACCAAGGCAGTGCGACAGGTTCCCAAGAGAAGATCAAAAGTTGGCCTTTGGGATAAGCAACTGAGCAAACTCAAGTATGTTTCTATAATGAACTGCACAAAAGCAGCAGAAGGAGTACCACGCTAAACTCAATGAGCTGCTCATAATGCAATGATATGTATATTATGTAGGTATTCCTGTACCTGCCGTGCCAGTCCTGGCCAACATAGGTGTGTTCATGGGCAAAGTACAGCACATAAATCTGCCATATGCATGATCTATAAATAAATGGGCACCACAAAGATACACACAAGTAATTCTCTCCACGGAGAATTAGATCAAAAAATTCAGAGCTCTGGCATGAGACCACAATGTGGATAATTACACAATTTTACCTACAGGTACCTGCAGAGATGTGTGCGTTTATGAGCACAGTCATAGTGCCGAATACACAAGATACGGCCGTGTACGTCACATATAGTTCTGCATGTCTGACAAAATAAATCTATGTGTTTAGATGTCTGTGTTATATACCAATATATTTCTGTGCATATATTTCAGTTGCAAAAATGTACAGTCAATTCTGGATGTAGCAGGCACAGATGGCCGTGCGCTTATTATTGTGGTATATGGGCTACTTTTACATTTAATAAAAAAAATCACACTAACATGTTGCTCAAAAATATTATCTTTTTACTCAAAAATTTATAATGAGAATGTTCTTAAGAGGGTGGGATGTGTTTTTATATTCTAAAACTTCAGCAGCCTGGGAGATCATTAATACTCATTTATCTGTCACCTGACATGACATCTGTCATGTCACTTAGCTTTCCATTAAGAAGAACAGGGAGCAGTTATATTTAGTTATGTCCCAGCTATCTTCTTATAAAGAAAAGACCCCATTTGTTCCAGGAGCTAATATGCTGGTTTCCTTCACTGTTACTCACTGAGGCAGTAAGTACAGATGTGACAGCCAGACGGCTGATATGAATGCACATGGACATTAAAGGTCCGAAAGGAACATAATACAGCGTAATCCCAGTTTAACATTATTTTAAAATAAGGGGGAAACACTTGAACTCTCCCTACATAATGATATGAATTTTGGCCTGGATAAGATTACGTGGTTTTCAAGCATGATTAGCCATATGTCTAAACTGAAATGAGACAAAAACAAAGCAAGTAACTTTGCAGTGCCTTGCGCTGAGCTCAGTGCTTTTTAAAAAGGACAACACAGAACTCATTCAACTGAAGTGCAGTCATAGCAATTGTTTCATTTAGAGAAATACGTTGTTAGAAAAACTAAGGGAAGATAGCAGCTTTAGTTTGTCCATTGCTTTAGGAGGAGGAGACCTAATGTAACCCAATTTTTCAGCTTATATTATGAGTTACAGTCGGTTTGAATCCCCTGCAGTACATCTAGATAGACCTTAATCAACAGCAGTTTCTTAAAAACTTACTTAGACCATCTCCTATCTCTCCTAATTAATTTATCTTAATAAAATAACCAATATGAATTTATAAAGAAATACACCAGTAAAGACAGAAAACTGTCAATCTACACATACATGTGAGGGGAGCATCTGTGATGGAAGGGAAGGAAGAATACCAATTTAAAACTGTTGGTAGCAATTATTTTTGCCTGTGTACTTACACTAGTATACATCCTCAGACCTCACAGAGAAGGTAGACAGGGAACACTGAACTCTCTCTCAGTTTACAAGAATTAGAGACTAGCCAAAGAAATAATGATGTAGCAGGTTTAAGACAAACAAGAAAAGCTTTTCACAAGGTGCATTGTTAAACTGTGGAGCTCGCTGGCACAAGTTCAAAAAACAGGAGTTCAAAAAACAATTAGAGCAAATACTGGAAGAAAAAAAGTCATCATCAACACAAGAGATGAAGACACAACTTCCAGCTCCAAAAGCCATGCTGGAGGGCTGCAGGAGGAGAGAGACACAGGCATTCCTCCAAAGCTGCTGCAGGTTCAATAGTTTTTGGTACTTCCAAGCTGCCCCTGGATAGCGGTTAGAGCAGTCCCTTCGGACACACATTGGCAGTGGCAGGAACTGAACCTCAGCCTTCCCCATCACTGGCAAACACAGTCACTGCCCAGATACCATATAAAAACAGAGAGAGCATGGAGGCATGCTTCCTCCCTGTTCTCTGGATGTGTTTTAATAGCAAGAAGTGATCCTCTGGCTGGCCACAAAAATCTGACTTTTAATCACCATCTACAGCAAAAGCAGGTCTCAGTCCGTTTTCCGGAGGGACTGCCCTCCTAGAAGCCATGTGTAAGACGTCAAGGCAGAAAACAGCACAAGATTACAGGTACAACCCTGATATCACCATTGTCTGCATGCTCATTTGGTGACCCACTGCTCAGTGGGACAGTATTTTAAGATGTCCTTAGTGGTGCAGAGGAGATTGTAACACCTAAGCGGGACTCTGCCATAGGAATAAGTATTTAAGTCATCACCTCCAAAGTCAATTTGTCTCTCTTATCTGTCTGGAGGAGCCACCTCCCTCTTCACTGACTTAGGAAGTCAAACTACCTGACGCTAATTGAGCACTTTCTGATACATTTTGAACTTGCAGATTGACAGGACAGTAATTTCAAGCCTCCTGAGGGTGGACCAGCCTCTCTCAGATGGCATTTGAAAGCATCTCAAAGTAGCCTTTTGGACCTTCACGCTGTGGGCTGAGAACCACAGGAAAAAGATGACTCCTTCCCCAGAAGACATGGTCTGTTCTGGCTCTGCAGCCATCAAAGGTTTCACTCTGTGTATCCTGAGCCAAGGACAATCCTTGCACTCGCTGGTTGTCATCTTTCCATCAACCAACTCTACAGCTGAGCTGAATGCCAGCGATGGTACAAAGTCCATGTTAATAAGCAGCTTGGAAACAGCCCATGGTTGAGGTACCGTACCACAAATTCAGCAGAAGCCACCTGAGAGGTCTCTGGGATTTAGGGGACCAGCTTTACAAGGCGAAGGACATCCTGTGCCTTCCTCACTGCGTTGTTGGTTGGGTGGTGAGCAAGACTGATGCTTCTCTGTNGGGGGGGGGTGTGCATTGAAGCAGCTGCAGTGGCACTGAAACAAGTGGGTTGGGAAAGAGCAGCTGGGAGGAGCGGAGGATCACCCCCAGATCTCACAAACGCGTTCTGGGGTAAGGCTACTGTCATGCAACCCTTGGAGCCCTCACAGGTAGCAGTGGTGTCTGTTTATGTACAACAAGTAAGACTTTCTGACACCGCTATGTGCCTTTCCCTTTGCTGACGGCTGAAGAAAGCAATGGAGCTTAGACTGCCAAAAACCTCGAGAGGAATTTTAGGAATGTGTCAATTAGCTGAGAGAGTGATTAGCAGTGATTCATACCTGCTTAGTGTCTCTTCCTTGTTGCTTTCTGGCCACATGATTCAGCAGGTGAGTTTGCCCAACTTAAGCTTCTTTTGGCCGCTTGAGCCAGTTTTGCAGCCGATGACTTAAAAGGTGTAACTTCCCTGGCAGTAGCCGGGTGTGAGTTCAGCCTGGGTGTGAGCCGGGTGTGAGTTACAAGCTGAGAGGGAAGATGGAAGTTATTTCAACTCCAAGTCCTCCAGAATCTTTAAATACTTCAGTTCACCTTGGCCTTGCTGAACGCAGTCCCTTCACTTGGCTATAGCTTTTCTGTCAGCCTCCCACACTCTGTATAAAACCAAACTCCAGCCCTCTGTGTCCTTTAAATTATTTGCCTTTACTGTACAAGCTCCAAGAACAAAGCTAAAGAAAAACAATGAAAATAAATAAATTTTAAACACAACCACATTTCATGCCCATTCCTCAAGCCAAGCTCTTATTATTCCAAAGAACAGGGCCACAAATATGAGGGACAAGAAGTGATAAATGAGTTCCTCTGACAACCAGCGGATCACAGTTCTTGCTCAAGAAAAAGTAGCTCACAGTGCTCTTTTTAGGTCATAGATATCATGAGACTTCATTAATGACTCACAAAGTGCGCAGAGAGCTTTAAATGAGAACTATTTTCTTTGTGTGCAAAATAAACTGATATTAATGGCTGGAGCGAGAACAAGTTGGCAAGGTATAGGCAGACCACAGTGTGGTCAGCGCAAATTACTGTCATTTGCTAGAATAATTGCAGTGGCAACTGTTGCTGTTGTTGCTAAGTGGTTTTTTTTTCCCTGCGTGTCTTTGTGGTGCACACTTTTTATGGCCAGATTCTGCCATCCCCGTGGAGTCAAGATTGCCCCGTCAGAGATCTGGGTCATCCTGGCTTGGTCTGTTCTTAAGGATGGACACAACTTCATTCCCCTGCAGCTAGTCACTGCTCGAGGCAGGTAACTATTGACATCAGATTTTGCAGAGTGGTAGGATGAGATTATGGTCTATTGTATTGCAATTTAGAGGCTGCAGCCCCTAAGTCGGTGGATGAGTGGGGGCGAACGACTGTGCAACTTGCCCCATGCCCTGCCACGTGATGGAAGGACACCCCATGTCACTTGGCAGGCATGGGGCATGTGACTGCTTTCAGGCTTGTACAGAGCTGGTGGTTCTCTCCAGCTTCCTATGCCTACCACGTAGAACCTTGGAGCAGGGAAGACTCGTGCTGGATGCAAGCGACTTCCCCAGGGGAACATAAAGCAGAAGCGAAGGGCTGGGACTGAAGCATCTTTCTCCTTTTCTGTCCAACAAAGTAACTGAACTGTACAGGAGCAAAAGCTGATCTACAAAATGGAGGTGACAGTGTTGGTCTTAACAGGAAGAATGGAAGAAAAGCACAGAGCAAACCAAGGAAAGGGAATAAAGAGACAAGAGTGTAATTTTTTTTCCAGTCAATTGAATGACTAGAAGCATTTTAAATATGGTGAACCAGAGAGCTGATTTATTAGCATCCAATTACCCTATGAGAGCAGAACAAAGAGCTGAAGCTGTGCCTGAAGGGAAGGTGATGCTTTCTAACTCGGTCGGCCCCAAGCTCCCCCAGAGCAGCATACCTGATAATTAAAATCAAAGAGGGCCAGGTGCAGCCTGGGTACAAAAGGGAGAACAAAGAGATGAACTGCTCTTTGAGCGAGAAAGAGCATGTTTTCCCTGTTGCTTTTGACACAGCTTTGTGTTCTCAAGTGATCTCTAACTTCTGATGTGCCAGGACTCCCCTTCACACATTATATGAATATGGGATGCCACCTTTGAACTCCTCATGCTCATATTTAAGCTCACAGTGACACCACTCATGAAGGATGGATGCTGAGTTCCCTTGTTTTATGTACCTCCAAACCTTTCCCAACCAAGTTTTGTACTGAGGAGTGCAAGGTCATAGTGAGAATAAAACAGGTCAGGTCCAAGCCGGGAGGTTCCTACTGTCTCTTCTGGGTGTGAAAACGCAAGATCAGAAGACCTGAACTGTCTCTGGGTTCCAAGGATCAGTGAAGACTCAAATCTTTTTTCTGCATGTGAGAATTTGAAAATGGACAATATGTTCCAGCTCAGCACGTCAGAGATTAAAAGGTGTCTGAAAACTATGTTGAGGAAGTACTTAAAAATCTTACAGCTTCAAAATGTTAATATGTAGCATTATGGCTGAATCTTTATCTTCCATTATTAGTCACAAAATAGTGAAAGATTTTGTCTTTTCATCTCATGACTCAAAAACACTAATATCCAGAAAAGTATTGCAGCACTTAAAAATCATATCCAACATGAGACAGAATAGATTAGATCTCTCCAGTTGCCCCAGCATCTGAAATTCCCTTCTCCATACTCCCTAGAGGATCTGTATTCAAAACACTGTCATTTAGCCTTCAAATTTGTCTCTGCATGAAAAATAGCATTTAAACTTGAAGCAAAACAAGCCTTTGGTGCAAGCTGTGTGTTTGGACCCCTGACTTGGTCTCAGCCCTCCGTTAGGAGTTAAGAGTTTTTTCATGCAAGACATATCAGAGATTTGGCTGCGGTGTCTTTGATGAAGAATGAATTGGTCAGTTCATTTCAGCAATGACAACTACACCATTGCTCCTCTTCTTTCTCCTCCCTCCCCACGTAGTTTTATCGGCATAAATATTAATACTGCAACTCCTAATTAAATCCAGGAATATATTTACCTTCACAGATGAGCTACTTAAGCGACACAAGAGAGGCCTCTTGTTTCCATGAAACTTTGCAGCCTGTAAAATGCAGTAGTTCTTTCCAGGGTTATTGCTGCTCAGTAAATAATGGGAAAAGATGAGGAATATTTCTGAAATAGGTCAAGTACACTCCAAACAGAAACATGCTAATAGGGAGAGATGTAAGAACAATGTCAAATGTCAATGATCACAAAGTAGCTCCCGAATATATATTTACCGAATGCAATGCTTCTCCGCTGAACAGAGTTGACATAATGACATGCTCTTAGAGGAAACTTTCCTGGTTATTTTATTAGAGGTGTCATTATACTTTTTTATTTTTATTAATTTTTTTTTTTACTGAAGTGCAACTAGAAAGTTCCTACCCTCAGAAGACAGGCTCTTTGAATAATAATAAGAAGAAAATAGCCTGGAAAAGGTGAATGATGTCTGGTGTTCTCAGAATGGTTTTTATGAAGCAGTCAGCTTTGTTGCACTTCTCTCCACACCCAGTGCAACAGTACAGCTTAACCAGTATTGACTGAACTGTTGTGTTTGTGGGAACATCATGTGGGCTGATGCTAAAGTCAAGATAAAAGACCCCAACTGCAGCTTCCCTGCCTACAAGAATGTATTACCCTGTCAGGAGAAAAATCTAGACTGATTTTGACATGAGATTGGATAAATCCATGCTGTCTGGACCTTATCAATCATGTGCATGCAAGCAGTTTGGCTGATAACCTGTTATACTATTTATGCGACAACCAGCTAAAAACCACTTTTAGAGTGGACACTGGCAGACCCATGTCAAACAGGACATACTGAATGGAGTTTTATACAGTCTATCTGGAGTCTGGCAAATTGCTGTTCGTGAGCTGGATGATGTGTGACAAAGCAAACAAGGAGGGCTGTTATTTCAGTAAGGCTGTGGGCAAAGTTCAACACTTGAACAGTCCCTCCCTCTCCTCTATGCCACTGTTCCTGGCTGATCAAAAGCCAGTGTGACATGTCAAACAGAAAAACTCAGCCTCATGCTGAAATTAATAAACCAGGGTATCTTATGCAAGACACATGAACTAAGCCTGTCCCACTGCTCACTACCAGGAAGGTCTCCACTGTTTATCTTCTGCTACTGCTTTAAAACTGCTACATCCCAAGGGACCAATGGGAAAAAATGCCATGGGATTTGTTAGCTTTGGATCCAGTTCAAGTCAAAACCACAAAGATGGTCCATAACCAACTTTTGATCAGAGCTGATCAAATCCAGGGACAGTCAGACTTGCAGGGAGGTCCTTGAGAAAGGCATGGAGTGGCTTGAATCCAGAGGAGTACAACAGCCACAAAAAGTGGGTCATAAATCTAGAAAACATAATATATGAGAAATGGTTGAAAATGAGTGGGTTTGTTCAGTCTAGAAAATGCAAAGAGGACATAGTCTAACAGTCCACAAACCCATGAATGAGAAGAGGGAGGTTATAGACCTCTATAACTCCTATGGGAAAGAGACAAGGAATCTTGCCCTTGAGCTGCAGCAAAGAGGGGACGACATCAGACATTACAGGGCAAGCTGTTCAAGGTGAAGATGGGAGCACTGGAAGAGGTTGCTGATGGAATTTATGGTACCTCCATCATTAGGGAATTTTAAGAAGAGATTTGGCATGTATGTGCCAGGAATGGCTTAGGTATGTCTGTTTAGGTCCTGGATGAGGAGGACAAATCAATACCTTCTGAAGGTCCCTTCCCACTCTGTCTTCCAGGATTCGGTAATTCAAGCATGTGTAAAATTCACTGGACACACTTCCTCAGACAGACTCATGATTCAGTTCCTTAACTACAATATTTGCTCTTTGGAGAAGTCCTTACCCAAAGTCTCACAGAAAAAACACCATGCAGTTCGGTCATTTTGAACTCCAACCCACCCTGATGCACTAAAGATAGCTTCATAAATCAAAGTGGAGATGAGCAGACTTCTTATCCTGGTAAATCAAACATGGGCATGCTGATAGCTGGGGGTCCAGGAAGGCCTAGAAGAACTGGGGACCTGGGGTACAACGTGGGCCTGGCTCCACATCTGAACTGCCCCCAGCCCCAAGATGTTTACAGGTTGTTGGTTGGGGGCCTCCCTGCAACTTTCCCATGTCGGCAGCTATTGTGAAGCACCACATGAGGGTTTTTTTGTGCCGGGAAGCCTTTCAGGGATCTTTATTTTATCTAAATAAGGACAAAGAACTTGTGCAGTGCCAGCACTGCCCCACTGGAATCAGAAGGCGTCTCTCTTCAAACACCAATGTATTGAGGCCCGAAGATGTGCAGCTCTGGCGAGGAGGACCCAGGAGGCAATGGTCTGTTCCTGCCAGCCAGCAACGTGGCTGTTTATCCAGCGGAACAGCACTCTGTGTGAACGATGATGGGTTTATTTTGCAGTCAGCGTCACAAATTATGGCACTTTTCCATCTATTGTCCTATAAGCTAAGTAAACATCATAAACTGTTCTGTGCTATGTGCTTCTGAAAATCGTAACGTAAGAGTTTTACCATCAAGGAACAATGAAAGGGCAAACAAGGAAGCCAAAACATATAAGTTAGCTTTGTTTTCCGTATGGTGGAGTAGTGTACAACTTGGTTTGTCCTGTCATGTTTTTTATAGTGTTTTTTTAAAGCTACTATGCCGTGTTACACAGCTCCATTCATAAAATTAAATTCCATGGGGCAGGAAATCATTCCCTTTTTTCATTATCATATCATCTGAACCCATGCTGCAGGCGACAGGGAGAAATTACTACTCCTGATGCACATTTAAGGAGTTTCTTTTGCTGCACGGTTCCCACATCAATAAGAAATCCTGCACATGCAGCAAGGCAAAAACCCACTGGGTAGGCTGAAATGATTTTTGTGTGTGCGTGTGTGTGGTTTGGTTTAATTTAAAGATGTGCAGATAGAGTTTTCACTCAGCGTGCGGTATTCATTAGTGCAAGGCAGCAAACTTGCCTGGAGATCTGAAAGCCCCAGAAATCAAGCTGTGGGCGGGTAGTGATTGGAAAGGTTTAGAGGGTGATGATTTGATAATTTCCCTGGTCCAGAAGCCTGCAGAGAACACACACATACAAAGTCTGCTCTAGGGCTGCCCCATATCCCAACTGCCCTAGAGGCAGGTACTGCAGGGCCATGCACTGGTCTGTATGCACATACTGATGTGGGATGGACCTACCTAGGGGCATCCCAGGCAGGGGTATCTGCAAACAGACCCAGGTAATGTGATGCATCTGTTGAAGGCTCGTTTGGCCCATGGACTATGGAGGTCCCACAACTGGCTACTGAAAACTAGAGAAATAGCTCTTAAATGCACAATAGCAGTTTGAAAATGAGTGGATAAAAGATGACGCCCATCTCTAGATCATAACATAGTTTCTTCTGGGTTTGCCTTGATAAATGTATAATGCTCAGATCCTGCTTGGACGAGACTGGCAGCCCAGGTGGGGCCAGCCTGCAGGTCTGCATGCGGTTCACTAGTGTGGGTTCCCCACCATGGCACTGGCACATCCCTGGCAGTGCCACTGTGCTGATGCAAAGCTGACCAAATAACCTGTCACCCTCCTTGTGTAAGGGAGAGCTGGCAGGCATCGCTGCAGAAGACACCATTGGGAGCAAGCAGGGGGGCCAGCAGGGGCCCCCCCACTCCCTTCCATGATGGGAATCTTCTCTCACCTCCTGCCTCCAAATGACCCCAAAGCTCAACCTCCACCTGACTCACCTATGGACTAAGTCTTGTGGCTGTCAGTCACCTCAAAGCTTTGTTTTGCTCTTCTTGCATAGGATGTGCACAACACACAGGGGTTTCAGAGACATCCCACCATGACCCAGGCTGAAGCTGCATGAACTCAAAATTCATCCTAATGCAAAGATTTCCTTCAGAAGGAAGGGACAAAACGTTCCTTATATTTTTATTAAAAAAAAAACCTTCATGACTTTTCTTACCTGCTGATTCTATCTATTGGCAAAATATACCACCAGACTGAAATACTGGCATTTAGAAAAGGGTGGTAAATCATAAACAAATGCTGTTGCCAGCATCATAATAGGGCATTTGGAGGGTTGTGTGAGATTCCCATATCCCTGACATGAACGCAGCTGTGTACTCACATACGAAAAACAAGCTTTCAGAATTTAACTGCAGAGATCATTAATTATTTGGAGTACTTTCTCAAGACAGCTCATTACATTATATTTAAAAAAAAATAAGAGAAAAAGAAAAAGAGCAAATCCTTTATATTTCAGCTCTGCTCATTTACTAGAACTATGACAGCGTACGAAAAAACTGCAGAGCTTTCAAAGTAAAAGAGCATATTACGTTTATGCTTTCAAAGCCGTTCTCTTATGGCTTTAAGAAAGATCTAACTCCCTTCTTTAACTGCATATAGCACATACAAAGTCAATCTTACGTTGTTGTATACTATTCATTGAATAAATCTATACGTGCACAGCTGGAAATACTAATTCTTGAGAGTCTGTGTATGAGGAAGCATACTTTAAAAGACTATATATTATACATAATATCTATTTATAAATGCGTATCTCTCCCTATCCTGGAAAATACACATACAGTTTGCTCTTCGATCATTTATCTACCTGGTATATCTGAGAAAGGGTCACTCTGTAATTATCCAATTTCCTAAGCTTTCACTTGGCGTCTCCTGTTGTTGAATATCCCACCAGGCAAAGTGTACATGTAGGGCAGCCAGACGGGTGCCCTGACAGGGAGCGGTCCCGGTTCTCTCCCAGCACAGGGTACAAATGTATCTGACCATCTTCCACAAATTCACTTGGGCACTTCACCTGCTGACCCCCACTGGCCACAAGTCCGCTGTCTTGAAATACTGTCCTCCCCCTGTGACCAGCAAAACATCTGCTATGCTATGGGTGTCTTGCTGAACTTCTCAGTGAAGCCTTGTAAAAACTGTGCATATTAATATAGTGATGATGAAACCTCTCCTGCAGGGTTTGGGCTTGTCTCCATTTCATCCAGCTTTAAAACCCCAATTAGCTTAAAGTGAGCAAGATCCAACCCCAAAGTGAAGGGTGGGAGAAAGAGGAGGAAAAAGGGTGAATGCTCTTTGTGTTTGGATGTGGGGGTGCAGGAATGGGAAGGGATGCCCAAATTCTTCCCCAGATATGAGAAATAAAAAGTGAAGTGTAGAAAGTGAGCAAAGCTCTCCTGCATTCCTTCTGTGGCCACCTTTGGTATAAATATGAGGAGCAAAGCACAGACCTGGGAGAAGCAGCTGAACAATTTGTGAGATGGAAAACGCGGCCCCCCCAGCAGCCTGCACCCCACCTCCCCCCATCTATGTCACTTGGGGGCTGAAAGGATTTTTTTCAGCACATTTGCACCTCCGTCTCTCCTGGAAAGTCCCACATCAGTGCAGGGAGCTCTTGGATGGATCCCCTTTGGGGTGGCATGAGCCCTGTTGCTCTCTACAGCTCTGAGTGTGGGGATTCATGCAGCCAGTGTCCCTGCCTTCCTGAAACCCAAACACGATGCTGACAGCCGGGTTTTAATCATACAAGGGCTGATAACCATCAAACGCTGCTAATTTCCAACAAATTATCTAATCCAGATGCTTGCCGGATTTGGGTAAACACTGCACCCAACAGGATCATAAAGCAAATAAGCACAAAGAGGTTTAGGGTTTCAGCTCTGCCCTCCCCTAGCCAGGGACCCTCAAATGGGGAAAAATGCAAATCAGGTTATCCAGTGCTTGTGTTTGAAACCAGATCAGTTCCCATGGGATCACATAAAAGTCCCCCCCACAGAGCAGGCAGGCAGCCCCCTGCACAGGGCACTGGCAGCAGGGTGGGGGGCACAAGTGGGTTTGGGATAGCTGGTGCTCCAGGCAAGAAGGGTGACAGCCAATATTGCTCTTAGCGGGAACAATGATCACAGTTGGGAACACAGCAGCCAGGAGGCATTTAGGGATGTTGCCACCTCCCGGTGAGTGGAGAAGCTTTGCAAAACCTCACTGGGACCCTGATGCAGCCCCTCTCCCCCTGCCACACTGGGAGATGTTCAGCCCGTGTGCTGCAGCACTGCTGTCCTGCAGCAAACACTCCGGCTGCACAGGCTGACACCCACAGCATCTCCCCAGCCAAAGGAGAGGATGGCATGCAGATGGAAAGAGGAGGAAAGCATCTCCGGCCTGTGTGGTTTGTGCGTACAGGCAGCTGCCTGCAATCTGCCTGCCCGAGGAGGGAGGCACGGGACTGTGCTGCTGGCCCACTGGGGTCAGATGCCTCTGAAATCACCCCAGCTGGCTTTCTAAGGCAGACAAGAATTTAAAATTCATGTGTTTGGAGAGAAGTGCGCACACAAATATGAACAGAGAAGCATGTTTTCAGCAGTGTGAATCAGTTCAGGAAACAGTTAATGGGTTTTCTTCTGTCTCAGGACAAGAGGTAGATCTTGTCTCATGTAGGAGCCATTTTAGACTTCAGTTTTGCAAGGTCTGTGACCTGGAGAGACACACAAGGGTGTATGTATACATGCACAAAGTGCATATATACACACACAAACTGACATAATTATAGATTTTTTTTTTCCCTCCTTCAGTGCTAGCCTATTTTCTTGAATAATTCTCCTATAGAATCACATGTAAGACATCCCTCTAAAGGAAAGACATATTTTCTACAGTCATATAATATTTTTTGATGTACATGTATGCCTTCTGTACAGTGTGTAAGCAGGGTATATATTCAAATACACACTACATACAGTCATAGATCTATACTGTATGAATGCACATGGCACAGCCACGCTCTGCCAAGTCTGTGGACTCATGTAAATAAAGGATTTATTTTACAAATTTCCTCACACACAAACACACACACACACAAATGCACTGGAAACATATGGGATGGAAAACACTCTTTTGCATAAGTCTGCAATATTGGATTCAAAGATACAATTACCCAGAAGTTATGTAAGCTTTGAACAAGGAGGGGGGAAAAAATCTAGTATGTCTGAGCAGGCCTTCTGGTGAAAAAGGGGAAATGGCACCTCCCCACTTATAACATATTGTCTAGTCTGTATCAAATTGGGGAAAAAAAAAATGTTTTCCCAATTCCATAAACAACAGCCATCCTTCTTTCAGCAATTCATGGTGGTCCTCATTCACAAATGTTCATTAAAAAAATAGCTCCAACTATTCGTCTACCCAGGCTTTTTTGCTATATGAAGAAATAAACCAGCCGTATTGCCTGTTCCCAAGAATTTTCCATCTTCTCCCTTTGCAATTAAAGCTGATCTCTCCTTGCAGCTTTGCTCCCCTCCGCTCTCCCTCCACCTCGTTGTCTGTCTAATCTCCCGTTCCCCTCCAAGTGCATTATTTGGTTTTAGAATTATATCTATTTACCCAGAGTGGAAGTTGCACAACGGATGTGTTTATGCGAGAAAATTGTATCACTGACAAATGCTGATTGGCATGGGGACACTGGGAGAGAAAACTACAGAGGACATTTTCATCAGCTTGGAATAACACAATGATTGTGTTTTCAGCAGAGCTAATGGATCACATACCCCTGCTCACTCTGATAGCTGTTTACACAAAGGACGGCTTCCCAGATGCAGCCAAAAAAAAAAAATAGAAAAAAAGCTTAGAATAAGAAAACCCGCTCCGGCAAACACAGTAATAATAGTAATAATGGGGGATCAGGGATAATCCTTCAGAGGAAGATCACAGGTCTAATTCTTATTTGCACTAAGATCCCTTCACACGCTGCTGCTGGGGAAAGGGGCGTTGAAGTGGATGCAAATGATACAGTTGTGCATAGAGAGGTCTTCACCCTGCCGGGGTGGGACGAGGCCCTGGAGGATGAGGACAATCCCTTTCCCCCGGCTCCATGTCAGCAAAGGTGCCACAGGGTGCGGGTGCTCCCCGGTCCAGCTGCGCCTGGTGCAGCCCCCAGCTTTGTCTGGGCTTGGGGAGGAGGATGGAGATTTTGGTGATGCTGGAGTTTCGGGTAGGGCAGGGAACTTGTTCTTTTGTCTTTCGGGTGAGCGAAGAGAAAATTGGATTTTTAGCATAGAAAGGTGATAACGCAGATCATCTGGTCAGTCTCTCCTTATCGCCACTTCAAAACAAAAATAAGGAAGGGGACAGAAGTGTAAGTGGTCAGGGGAATCAGAGTCCCCTCCCCACCCCAAAGCTCCCCCTCCCTTCTCATCATGCATTTGACCTTCTCTAGAGCTCACCTATTTCTCATGCAAATATGTATATCAGGGAACAAAGCTCTCAGCCGGGGGAAAACACTTTACACAAGCTTTCCTCACTCATAGCCAGGGTCTGCCAAATGAGATCGAAATACACAATTTTGTCAAACACTTTTTGGAGACCAGATCTGCAACATCCATTTTATCTGTCTGTCTCTATGTATTTTCCCTTCTCTCTTTTTTTAAACAAAGATGCCGTTCATCTAAAAATCAATCAAATTACTTGTTGGAATCCAGACTGTTCATCTACCGCATGCTCCCAATTTCACATCTATTCGTGCCTTTGAGAAATCTAAATCTGCCACATGCTGTCCAGGGAAACCTGGCTGATTTTGCTCTTTATTGCTTCTTACATGCCTTGGTGTTTAAAGAAGACCCGTCTTTGAACAGCAGCTCACAATCTGATAATATTTCTCTTTGAAAAGTCAACATACTATCATTGTTTCGAATTCAATTATACAGCCGGCTTTCTCTGCGTGGTATGCAAGCACTATATTTAGGTTATATTAAATTATGTTTTAATAACATCCAATGGCTTTTTTTATCCACCTCAGCCTTTAAAATTCTTAGTCCCTCCAAAGGAGGGGGGGAAAAGCAGTTTATTAATGCATCACTTCAGAATTGTTTTTTAATTGGAAACATTTTGCGGAGAAAAGACCATTAATAAAATTCGATTCCAAATCAAACTTCTCTGTGTATGTTATTTTTACTCTGCAGTCAAATGCTTTTATTAGATTTAAAACTTTCACTGTTCTTTTTTATCTCTAGCTGTATAATGTTCTACAATAAAAAATAAAGGGCCTAGTGACTCCAAAGTCTGGCAAAATAATATACTTTTTTGGATGTCTGTGTATGTTGCCAATTAGTTTTGCTGTAAATACAGACCTCCATCCATCATCAGTCTCTGGGTGGCTATAAGAGATCTAATTTGTTTCAGATGCCTTGTGCTTGCCGAGCTATTCACCAACTCTGCTGACCTGCTGCGAAGACCAAAAGCTGCAGAAGGATGACTGACAAGGGAAACTGGAGAAAGACCTATCTACTTAGGGAAGGATCCTGCCTCCCAAATGGGGAAGGAAGCTTTCCCCCCTCCCTCCTCCCTTTCTCTCTTTTCAGAAGCCCACAGTTTTGGAGGAGAGCTCAGAGGCGTAAGACCCGTGTTGGGGAAGCTATGACAGGGTAATGGAAAACTCCTCAATCCATTCTCCCACCTCCCCTCTCCTCCTTTTACAAGCCATGCTTCAAACCTCCCATTCCCTAGGAATTTTATGAATGCCTGAGCCCAGCCAAAATAAACTCGTAAAGAAGAAGTCTCCAAAAAAGGTCACAGACCCATACGGCAAGTGCGAACCGGTAAATATCAAACCTTGGGCCAAACAGCATCACGCAGGAGCCTTACAACCATACATAGCCTGGCCACACATAGTTTGTCAATCTAAAGAGTATTTGATTCTCCAGCTCCCACACCCAGGTCCTGCCAGCTTTTTGTCCCTCCCCACAGGCACCCCACAGTCCCCAGGAAGGCACCAATAGAGGTAGCAGCACCTCCAAAACAGAACAACATGGGGAGACCTTTTCCTCCTGAGACTTTCATGCTGGGGAGGGCCAGATCAGAGCCATCAGCTTGGGGGCTCATTGCAAACAGCCAGAAACTTCCATCCACATTGTTTTTCCACAGACAATTGGGATCCCCGCTAACTGCATGGTTTGTGTGTATGTGTCTGTGTGTGTGAAACACATCTTTTTTTTCTTTTTTTCTATAGGAAATAATTCTTATTTATTTAGGGGGAATAAAAAAAACCAAAAAACAAAACCACCACAAACAGAAAAAAAAATTGTTGCCTGGTTAAAAAATGCAAATTCCCTTGCCAAGCCATGAAACCCTCTTGATGCCTGATGCCAGCAGCAGTTTATTTATCCCCCCTATTCTCGTTCCTCTCCTGGGGTGCAGCAGTGCTGTGCAGTGGACAAGGCTAGCGTACAGCTGGGTCCAGCAGTGCTGGGGCACTCCCACTGCAGAACCCCAGCTGCTCGCTTACTACTGTGGCCACAATTCAGCTTCCCCCATGCAGCAGCACCGGTGCAAGAGCTGCTCCTGAACTTCTCCCACAGATTGCCCAGCCCAGACCTCTCACTCCAGCTTCATGGTTTGAGCACTCACACTGGAGAAGGGAGATCGGGGTTTCAGTTCCCACCTCGTCCTGGAGAAGCTCGGACTGGCAGCCCCCAAAGGAACACCAGCAGACACGGTGGGAGCATCCCCAGCCCTTTCAACGTGGTCATGTAGGAGACAGCTCAAGAGCTGCTGGGATAAGGGACTGAACGAGGGGGTTTGGTTTGGCTGCATCTGCTCAAGGGTGCTGGAGAGGAGTTCTGGGTGCTGATCATTGCTGCAATTGTTAAAGCATTTTACATGGAAAAGTTACTGGATTACAAGCCATAGTAGAAACAATCATGGGAGCTGAGACCAGAATAACTGAGAAGGAGCCAGAGCAAGGCTCCTGCAAAGGACAACCAGTTGGGAAAGGAGAGCGTGGCAGTTGCCGCCTCATGCTCCTACTCTTGCTCGCCCAGCAACAGGCACTCCCTTGGCGCACGCACTCCACACCAGACAAATAGGCTCTGACACAAAATCCTTTTCCCCTGCCTGTTTTACAGTTCTGCTCTGGGGATATTTTTGTGAGCTTATGGATTCAAGGCACTCGTGCTTGGGATCAGCATTCACACATCACCCCTGAAGGGTCCAAAACCCATCCCTGCTCAGGAAGCCCTGGGCAGTGATTTCCCAAGCAGCAGCAGTTGGGGTGAACCAGCCATGGGCAGCTGTTTGTGCAGCCACACAGTGAAGAAGACAGGTGAAACGATCCATCAGAAAATAAATCCATCTACAGAGAGTGGGGTTTAGGTGTGCATCCACCAGGAGAAAGGGCTTAAGTTAGAAACTTTGCTTAAAAAAACCCCCATAATAGCACCAAATCAGCTTTGACTGCACAGAAGGGTTTATAAGCGCCTTAATGTGTCCAAGGTCAAGATGCTAAAATTGCTTTGGGGAAAAGGATGTAGGAGTAGAAAGGTTCAACAGCCAAACTACACCAGGGCAGTGGAAGAGGTTCCCACCATCTCACCCAGGTGGTTGCTCCCCTGCCCTGGCAGATGTGGGGGTCCACAGAAAGCACCATGTGCCCACGGTGGGGGACACACCCACCTCCAGTGGCAGCACAAGCAAAGTTGGGCATCCTGGGGGGTCAATCTGAGCCCTCAGCACACAGCCAGGACCTGCCGGGGCAGCTGGGAACACTCATGTCCTAACCCATGCCAGCGCAGCAGCCATCTGTCCAGGTTACGGAGATACTTGTGAAAACATGACGCTGCTTTTCAAAATGAGCATCATTGTTCCAGTGCTCAGGGAGGGGAGGGAGAGGAGGGGAGGACCCTTCCTTTTCAATTGCAGGGCATGCTTAGTTTTTGTCGTGTTGGGGGGGGGGGGGGGTGTAAATTACTTTTACTCAAAACCATATGTAAAGCAACAACAAATGCACATCCTGTGAAGTTGGGCGTGTTGCAAGAGGGATTACAACATTGGCAATTTATAGCAGCTGCCTTAGTAGCCTCTTCTTCCACGCATTATTCTGTCAACATTGTATTTTCCTTGGAAAAACATCTACAGTAGTTTAAATCTCTTTACTGAAAACAGATCTACTACAGGTGCTTTAGAGTTCATCCACGGGATATGAGAAGGTTGAACGTCCCCAAGAAAGGGAAATTTATGTCAGTAATGACTAATTGATTTGCTTGGCTTTAAAATCCCTAATGTATTTTCACATTTTTCTCTGCCTTCTTTTTTACAGTGCTAATAAAAGAAGCTACATCATATACTTGTGTTATATGTGGGTTTATTCTGGGAAATCCTTACTTTTGCAATGTGTTTATGTTTTCCCTCATTTCCTCTTACCTTTCCTTTATAAAAGGGCTTGTTTTTATAGCAAATCAATAGGTTAAAGGTGAACATTAATGAAAAAAAAAAAAGCGCATTTGGAAAATATATGGTGAAAACAAGGCAGAACTGGAAACCAAATCTTTGTTCACTGGAAATTAAAGACACGCTTTCCACATTGAAGTGGAATAAATGCAATATATTGTGGTAGAGGATACTGAGAACTGCACACTCCTCTCCAAAGGCTCCCAAACCCAATTCCAATCCCCAAAGTCTCAAGAAACTTTCTGATCCTCATAGAGATGAGGAGAGGGGTTAGTGCATCTCTGTTGGGGGTCGTTTATGGAAAAGGTTCCTGCAAGATCCTTTGCAAAAATAAATATTTTCACTAAATCCCCAGAGCAGCTTACAATTCCCCCTGCTCACAATTACAATTTCCCCATTAGGAAACTTCCTTGAAAAACCCACTTTGGCTCAACTGGAATGTGTTTTTTCAACAAAGCTGAAACATTTTGATTTCAGCCTATTTTTTTTACTTTGCTCTGCAATCATTCATCATCCTCCGACACAGAATATACAACAAGACAAAAATGGCAAAGTCACACAGAGTAGTCAAATGTGCTGTTCTGAAAGCGACAGCCCATTTCATTTGGGGTGAAATATTGCTCTATTTTGGGGGAGGGATACAAAGAAAACAGTGGTGATAGCAAAATTATTCCCTTAAACATTACAATTCCCAAGGCAGCAGAAAGTGGTTCCACCAAGGGCTTTGTTAATGCAGTCGCAGTGTGTGTCAGCCCGTCCAGACATCTACCTGGAAATGCAGACAAGTGCCCTGTCCATGCCTGCCGAGGCCACTGGAAAATTTCAACTGAACTTAACACATGATTTAGTGATGAAGGTAAAGGCACAAAATTGGTACAAGCATCATTAAATCCCTGAGCACCGTGGGCAAGGACACCAGCACGGAGAGGGGTATAGGAGGGCTCTGGGGTCTTCATGGCTCTGCCACGGCTTGAAGAGTCCTGTTGGACCAAATGACATCACTGCACTGTTCCTCAGTTTCCATCAGTGCTCTGAGGCAAGCCATGGGAAAAAACTTTTATAGCATGTTTTGAGATTTACAAGTGGCACTGTATCACAATGTGGCTGAAAGTATGTAAGCATACCACAGTTTCCAACTTCAAACTATTTACAACTGCTATTACTAAGAAGGCTGCTAACAGATAAAAGTAGAAACTGAAGCAGTTAATTAGGACTGTACAAAACCCCACTATTCCAAGCAGAGAATAAAATTATTTACAAGACCACTTGGAAGGACATCAAGTAAGAAATTCTGTTGCCTTTAAAATAAATTCTTCAGTTCTGTGAAATTAATGTCATTCTGCTTACAAAATTGTCCCCGCTAAACTTACATTCCAATTTTAAAACAAGAATACTGAAGGAATACTCCATGAATCACTAAAAGGACAGCTAGGAACAGAGGCATTCCTTTAAATTAGAAGGAGTATAGGAAAGCCTGGGCCAGGGAACACGAGGTCTCCATATGTCTCTATATGTGTCCATACAGGCTCCTACATACGATTTATAAACACCCTATGGAGCAGGGAGCTTAACTTGCAAGCTGACAAAAGCTGTGGAGGTTACAGAATGGATGGTTGCCCATTTCCTCCTGGGATCCTACTGTCAAGATCTTCTGGGATGCAATCTGTTCTAAAATCAATTAATTTTTACAAGGACCACTCCCGCTGAACCTTGCAATATCCATCCTCTGCCACTGTCTACTCGACTTATTACCCTCAGGTCACGGGAGCTTTGGCACACTGAAGTACACACATGGTGGTGTACGTTGCTGGAAGCGATTATCGCAGGGAGCTCACAGGATACGACAACTCGGGGATGTTGTTTCCACTGAGAACCAGAAATCACTTTCTGAGCTGACTGATGTTTGAAGAGGGGCCGTCTGTGGTGCCCAAATTGACAGTGACAACTGTGTTTGATGTCTCTGTCTCAACCGGTAAAGAAAAATCACTATTCACTATTCTGTTTTCTTGACTCTGCAATTTCTAACCTTGTGTCAGTGGAGGATAAGATGAGGAGTGATAGGCTGACACTGCAGGAAAAGAGTTGGATAAAATATTAGGGAAAAAGAACAGCTCCTTTAAACAGGAAGAACTGTGAAAGCCTGAAAGAGGTTGTCTGGGGAGGTGGCGGGATCTCTGACAGTAAGGGTCATTAAGAACAGGTTAAGCAAATGTCTGACCAAGAGGCTTAGTCAGAGCTGGAGCATGCTTGGAGCAGAAAGTGGAGAAAGATGACCTCTGATGGTCATTACCAGCACTATTACCTGTTCTTGATAACACTCAAGTCACCTGTGGTGCTTTACGTTCTCTTTCTTAAAAGGTGCTTACTCAAAATGCTGTCCAGAATTAATTAAGAGACCCAAGGGGCTGGAATGCTCACGCCAACCACATCTCCTCCACCCAATCTCAACCAAACCACAAGAAAGGGAAACAGGTCCATGTCCAGGGTTTGTGGAGGTCAGAAGAAAGCTCGTCTTGGAGCAAGGGACTTCATGTCAGAAATTAAATAGCCTGAGTGAAGAGAAAGTTCAGAAGCAGAAAATCCTGAGGGGTTATTTTTAATTATTGTGTTAGGTTTCAGCATAAATCAGAGTATCGGGTGCATGTTGGGGGACAGTTGCAGAATCACTTCTGTGATACAAGTTATTATAATTACTGGTGAACTGCAGTAGTGAATTTCTTTGGAGTACCTGGTATGAAACACAGACATGCCTCTTTCATACTTGAGGCTGTTTATAAAATCATTACAAAACCAATTACAGAAGTTCTAGAATTATAATTGTTAATGTTATCTTTGTATTGCAAAGGATTCACTATCTCAGCCCAGGACAGGGAGGACCTGCCTTGGTCAAGATTAGTGATGTCACTGTCTCAATATACCTAAACGTTTTAACCCAACTTTGGCAGCCATATGCATTCACCTCAGTTACCTTCAGCTATCTAAAAATTGAACATCTATTTGAAAAGGCTCCTCTAGATGCCCCTCTAAAGTCAGTGGAGAAAGGTTTACACCTCTGGAGAGCTCTTCATTTCTTCCTACAGTAGATGTCTAGCTGGGTCAGATGAACTACCCCATGGAGACACCACGCTCACCATACAGGTCATAGAAGCAGTCTAAGTGATACTAGACATCTAATATCTGTATCTCTCACAGGAGGTGATGTCCTATCCTTAGGATTATTTCAAATGAATGGGTTAAATTGATCAGTTTAAAAACCCTTTCTATCTTAGTGTTTTATATCCATGATCCCATTTTATGAGAAAGCTGCTATTTAACTTTCCTAAAGAAAGCAACCCAGAGCTCTGCCTGCTCCGAGTCTGCAGCGCTGCACAGTCCTTGTTTTGAGGGGAAATGCTTTTTCCAAGACACCAGAAATGTTTGGTAAAGGAAACACAGGGTTTGGGTTGGTTTTTTGTGTTTCTGTCAAATTGAGATATCAGATATGGTTGTTATTATTTAATAACGATAATAGTAACAATTTCTCAGATGTAAAAGTAATACAATAATGATAGGCTTCATGGAACATACAAAAAAAGACTAACAAATATAATCAGTTGCAGAAGGAACTGAAGAAAATCTGGGACATGAAAAGCAGAGTAACAACTGTTTGTGGTGAGCTGGGCTTTCATGATGGGGGTATCACAGCAGCAGCATAAAATGGAAACAGGGTCTACTGTAAAGCCGTGTGTCCTCCAGATGGCAACATTGATTGGTATTTCTAAAGGAGTTTGGAAGGAGCAATCTTTCTCTGGGATACCCGGATCAGTCTTCGACACAGACTTGCAATAGCGCTGCCCTCAAGACCCTGCGCTGTGGCAGGAAAAGGCAGTATCTTTGATGATATTCAGGACAGCAAAAATCAGGAGGAAAAGTGGAAGTCACTACACAACCTTTGGATTCAGCAGATTATTCCCAGGAAAAAAAAAAAAAAAACAAAACATTAACATTTTTGACACAACTATCTGGCAAAGGACAAAGAAGTATTTTAATCCCAAAAATCAATCCCTAAGAAGGTATGAAGACCATTAAAAATGAAAAATGACTGTGAACTTAAAGATGCTTGAGTGCCTTCTGAAATCAGTGTATTTCCCATAACATTTTGAGTCACCAGGGCTGCTAGTGTGAAGACGTCTCTCATTTGGCAACAGCACCTTAACCTCTACAAGTCTTGAGATGAAGAACTGACAATTGGTGGACATGATGGTAGCACTGAGGACTGCCATAGTAATGATATTTAGTGCTCTTCTGGGGCTTTTCATTGGGGATTTCGTAATCCTTCAGGAAGGAGATTAGGACGATGAATTGTAGTTAAGTCTGAGACTTATATGCATTTGCCACAAATGACTTCTAGTCCCTGAGCTGAAGGCCAGGTGAAAATAAAGAAATGGATAAGCTCTTTTGCTTTTATTAGCTTTACTAAGTTATAATTTTCTTTCCAGTACACTGGAGGTCAAGTTGCACTGCAAACACATAGTATGAATTCTGCCTTGATTTTGTAATCACTATAATCTCCTGAAGTCCTGCTCTTAAACTGGCCAGGGTGCAGAGAAAGAGTATGGTCAAACACCATGTTAGAATGAGATTTAGGGCCAAATGTCAGGCTGGTGTGAACTGGCTCAGAGCAGGTGACTGCAAAGGAGTGTCACCCAGTGGGATGGGAGGAGGATTTTGTTTAATTTTCTGGGTTGGAAGAGGTGATTCGTATTGGCTCAAATCTTCCATAGCATTGCCATTTAGAGAGCAGATAAAAAAATAAGTTCTATCACTTTCTTACACAATTTATTTCTTTTTCATTTTTTGCTAGTTCATGCTCAAAATGTCCTGAGGTTTTCATGACTCATCTGTCCTCTCTAATAACGTTGGTTATTAATGAAGGGTTTCCTGGAAAACAGATGAGTTCAAAGTTTCAAAAATCCTGTTTTCCATTGAAGTTTAATTTCTAGAATAACTTTCCACTTTCAGCAAGAATGAGACTGAAAAGCGGAGAAAATTTTCCATTAGTCTGCAGAGAAATTTCCTTTAGTTTCTCACAGAGGACTGCAGGGCTTGAAACAGCCTCCACTTTCACCACCACTGCCAGGACAGGAGCCAACATCTTCTGCTTCCATCTTTTGCCTTAAATAAGGCCTGAAAAAAACCACTGTGTTCCCAATTTCTGTGCTATTAGTTCCCCTTTTACTTCTTCTCATCTACCCAGGCTACTCATGATAGTCATGTTCCAGTCCTCACTTATTTCGAAGTACATGGAGTTGCCTCTATACACTTAGCCCTACTGAAGGAGATGAGGCTAATCTTTGTCTCATGGGCGGAGTTAACTGGATCATTTTGTCCAGGGAAGGGCTAGGACCATGGTCAATGACTTTATTCACCCCTGTGGCTCTCTAAAGTGATGATATTTTTTCCCAGTTTCCACTCTGCTTGCCATATGTTTTCCACACTGAACGCTCACAAACTAGTTTTGTAGCAGCACAAGCAAGAGTTCAGCCTATGTTTTTTGTTTTGTTTTGTTTTTTAAAGGTCAGTCCTGCTCCAACTGATATGAACAAAAAAAATAAGAAATTAAATACAAAATTCCATAGATGTTTGAATTGGGGTTTTTAGGGGTACAGGATGAGAGCAGGGCTTTGGTTTCTTTGTCCACCCAAAGAAATCTCAAAACCACATTGTTTAGTTTTCAAAAATATAGATTTTGGTAAAGGAAAAAAGATAGTTTGGATAAAAATGCAGGGTTTTTAAAAATATCTTCAGATAAAGTTTTAAAAAAATCAAGTCATACTTTTACTAGACGCTGAGAATGGTTGCAGAAAGCTTTTTCATTAATTACATTTTCATTGAAAACCACCCAGACAAATATGCTGGCTCAGAGCCATTCTCCTCCACAAGCGATTTGTTACCAGGGCAGGCCTGAACCACACCACGGGTGACATGTGGCACCTTCACCCAGCATCAGCACAATCTGTGTGCCAGCAGTGGGCGGGCAAGGTTTGTTTCTTCTGCCTGTGTCATACTCGCCAAAATTGAACCAGGGTGATTTAAACCTGCAGGAGCTGACTGGCTCAGATGCAGTCTCAGGTTGTAGATGGGAACCAATGCAGCAATCCTTCCTTATTTATTTTCTTGGTAAGAGCAAGGCTGCCTTTAAAATCTGGCTGATGTGATCGCCAGCTAACACACGGATGTTATAAGGGGATCGCTGTCCTTTCAGGAGACGCAGACAGCAAAAGACCCTTCTGATGAAGCCGCAAAGCTAAAATGTTAATCTGATGAATTCTACCTCTATGGCTCTGGAGAAAGAGGTTAGCAAAATACTTTCTGTGCCAAGAAGCTGTAAAACAAGCTTCATTTCAGATGTGATAGGGGAGTATCTTCTTACTAATTGTACCAAGGTGTCTGCTGAATTAGCTGAGATATATAAGCAGTCACTGTAAAACCTGTGTGTGAAAATATCTAATAGAGTCAAAGAAACCAGCACTGGAATAGACCCCAAGGCAGATCAGCTGTGCCTAAACCTACACCAGGCTCAGCAATGTCCACTCACACTATACAAACCCCCTGACTGAAAGAAGAGCTGTGATTACGTTTGTTCCTATTAACTTCTGCCAGGTCTGACTTCCATCAGTGGGCTCATTCACAGCCCACAGTTACCCATCCCTAACTGTAGCCACTGATGCCTTATTGGTACAGAAGCAAAGCTGAAACCGTTATGACTTCACCTTTCCCTAGTGTCTGTTCTAAAAACCATACAGAGAGAAGCAGCTGGAAATGCTGTTATACCTATTCCACAGATGAGCGTGAAATGGCAGAATTATTCCTGCAATTGTCCCATGGAGATATCATGACCAATGCTCTCTGCATTTAAAAGAGCGATGAAAGATTCAGACCGAGCTTAGTTTCTCTACAGTCCTGGAAATACGCAATCACAAGGTCCTAAGCAAGGTCCGAATAGGACCCTGGCTTAGATCCCAATATCATATGGAAATCTGTGACAGAGATGGGAGGGGAGCTTCAATGTCACAACTCCCAGCTCTGCGCTGCTGCCAGCAGTGCCACACTTCTCTTGCCATCTTGCTTTAACTACATTACAGCATAGACTTATTTTTCATGCTCATGTTATATCTTGAAAATTTGGGTCTGGTTTGGAAGTGTGTGCTGGCCTTATCTTTTTGCTCTCTAAATAAAGGGTCATTTCCAATATTCTGCATCTGTCTTAGTAGAAGTGATTTTATAGTGGTAGATTATTCTACGATATGTTAGTTTTTTCTCAGGCACCAGTAATACGAGGTAATTTATATGTCCGGTGGAAGACAGCATTTATTTTCAGTAATTTCTCCCAATTATGTTTATCAATAGGTATCTCTCAGCAAAATGCCAAATCTCACAAGCATGTTTGGGAAGTCAAATATGTTTGTGTAATACAAACCTATGTCATATCAGGAATTAGCTTGACTAATAGGCCTTTAATTAAATCCTTGTGGGGTCTTGGTGTGAAGAATAGACCCAGTTTCCAAAAAAATTAATTTATAAGATAAATTCACAAATATATCTGTCTAATAAATCTTTCCTACATCCAATATTTGTCCTAGAAACAATAACAGGACAGATAATTTATTAGACTATTTCCTATTGCATTATAATGACTACACTTGATACTTTAAACATATTCTTCAGAGCACTGCAATGATGGAGGCTATAACTAATGAAGATAAAGATTTCCAGGGCGCATTGATCCAGGAGAGACATGCTTAGTGTAACTTCCAGACCTATATGTAATCACAGAAATATTTCCCTAGAGAACACAAATTATAGATGACTCTAAAAGTGCCACTGGAGATATTTCACAGAAACCACAACAGGAAATGTTTATTTTCTCAACCCTAATAACCCTTTCAATACAAATTATTTTGGATTTTTCAGAAAATTACATTAATTCCCAATTAATTTTTTTCTTGCAAGATACTTCACATTTATAGAAATATCCATATTTTTCTTCACTGTCTTTTCTTAAGTCATCTCCTTGATTTCTCACTTAAATGGCTATTGTGTAGGAAACAAAATGCCACCTAAAGAGTCACCATTTTTCTTCCCTCAGAGAACAGCATGCTTGCAATACAGATGAGCATAAATTTACCCCAGCGCAAACGTGTGGGAATCTAAATAGAAGAGAATAGAATGGAAGTGCCAGGTCTGAGATGTAGTCCCAGCAACCAGAAATACCATCCTGGTATTTGTAAATACTTTTCAGAGAGTTAGACCTATTCCCAATCTATCAAGCCACCACCCCTCAAATTCAGAGAGATCAGAGGAGACATGCCCTTGTTGCCCCTCTCCTACAGCAAGTCCAGTTGTAGCATCCTCTTCCTCCAGTGGCAGAGCTCCCAGGTTTTGGGTTCTTTACAGTCTATTTATTTTACTTAATACTGATAATATTAATGGTAGTTTTTCATAGCAAACAAGTCAGTTCCAGGTAAATCTAGTGAGAGACCATATGTCTGGCATGGAAAGTGCACAGCCGTCCTCCTCGTGAACCAATAGATGGCTTCACTTAATTCAGGCTGAGGGGGAGGAAAAGGAGTAAAAGACAGCAGCTGAGGAAAGAGATGCATTATGTTTTGATCAAGTTTGTTGGAAGGCTCAGAAGTGCTTGATTTATTCCTAATTGTATTGGATATAGCTCAGCTCTTAATGGTCTTCTCAGCGTCGCTCCTGCCCAGTACACAGGTCTATGCAGGTACAGCCTTTGGGACATGCATCTGAGGTCAGGCAGTTGCTCTGACTCCAAAAGCTACCAAGCCACAGTCAAGATAGCCACCTCCCCAAGAGTTTGAGAAATAAAATGCATCAAAAAGAAAACACCAGCTTGTGTTGCTGATGATTTTTAGAGAAGAATCTGATTTGCAGCCTGTGGTTTGGCTTGCGGCATTTTGTGTGCATGGATTTCATAGTGGTGGAAATGAGTGTCTTGGTAACCTTGGCTACTGCTAGCCCTGCTCTGGGCAGACGCTGCCCCAGGAAGTCTCACACCTCCTCTGTCCAAACGCCACCTCTGTTCCAAAATCTTTTGCGTGGTATAGCAGGCAGTGATCTTTGGGCAACAACAAACTATTTAACGCTAAGGAGCATTTTGAAGAGCACGGGACAGAAATAAGATGGTAAAGCTGTTTCCCACTAGTTCAGAAAAACCATCATGTCTGAGGAGTTGTACTCATCCCTAATCCAACGAGCAGAGTGTGCACTTGGTTTTTCACATGCATCAGGCACTAAGCCCCCAGCACAGCAAAGATCAGTATTTCTGTATCACACTGATTCATTTGCTGCTGCAAAGTACATCTCTACCTAGGAATGGAGGACCAAAATGAGATCAAGTCCCCTGCAATTGCAAAAATGATAGAAATGTAGGATATAGAGCACTTCTGCTCCTGTTTCCCCACTCATACACAGAAGAAGCTGCAAAACATTTCCCCCAAACTTGTAACAAGCTTAAAACAAGCTGCAGAAAAGACCAAAAGCCACAAATTACAACATAAAACAGGAGGAGAGCAGGAAAGATTACAGGCATTGAGATGCCTAGGGGTCCTACAAACAGCAAGGGAATTTGTTAGGTGCTAATTCCCAGGTGATCCTCAGCAGCAGGCTGTGCTCTGTGCTGTGGCTGAAGGCAAAGAAGAGGTGACAGGTCCCTGCCTCTGTCACCTGATGAAAAACTTATGCCTGACCCTAAGCTTGATGATTTAGTGCCAGTCATGTGAGCAGGACTCCCTGACTAGGCTCCAGAGAAATTGCTAACACCAGCTGGATTGCCGACACAACCAACTCCACGTCCTGCCTCTAGCTGTGGCCAATTTCCAGTGCTCCAGAAGAAGGCAAAGAAAACTCTCAGAAGCCAAGTTACGTAACATTTACACAATATTATAAACTAACACAGTTCTCATTTGTTTTTTTGTTCCCATGAACATGATATGACTCAATGGAAACTACTCTGTGGGAAATAGGCAGCACATCTTGAATCTTAAGCTTCCAGAAATAAGATACTGCTCAAAAGAATTTGGAAACAGTGTACCTGTTGGAGGGATGAGCCCAGCTTAAAACCTAGAGCTGAAGAAACATGGAGTTTGGGAACAGTTGAAAAAAAAAAAACAAAACCTGCCACTGATCTGACTGTTGCAATCATGGTAGCACTGGACTGAACCCAAGCCATGCATCTACCTAAGCTGTGCATCAATATGACAGCATTCATGCTTATCTTGAAACAAAACAGAATAATCCTATAGTGGGACTTTTTTTTTCTTTCTTTCTGAGTACTTCTTAATGTTTGTACCAGCATTTCTTAAATCCTGTTTCAGCTGCTACTTATAATCCTAAAGTGGTGTTTGAAATCTGTCTCTGAATTTCAGGGTGTGAAGCCAACTTGAATCTCGTCTCCCCATCAGCTCTCCTGACAAGGATAAAGAAGGACAAAATGTTATGCAGACTTGTTGACGGAGGTGAAACTCAATGGTTGCCAAAGATGGTTTCTGGAAACAGTGCAAACCCTCCACTGAAACCTTACTGGCATGCAAGACAATCTTTGCTTTTTACTAGTAGGCCCAAAACTAACATTTTCATAATAATTTTCCAGTATCAAAGTGATAGTTTTTATCCAAGACAGCTGAATACTACAGAACTGTGTAACAACAATTCAGTGCCAAACATATGCTATGTATATATTTTAACACCTTTGATAATAATAAAAAATGCATGTTCCTAGCAGTTTTCTCAACTTTCATTCAATAACAACATCCTCCAGTTGATGCTTTTTGTTTTCCTTTCATATTATTACGAGTCTGTGTTTAATTCTCAGTGCCAGTTTGGCTTTTTAACCTCTCTTTCTACATTCCACTAGTAATGTCTGATTAAGAAATTAGCCTTTCAAGTGCTATAAAAAAATCCAAGAAATACAGTAACACAATACCATGGAAAACTGATATAATCTTTTCAAAACTATAAAAATTGGTCACCCAAAGGAACATCTGCATGGTAAAAATTTTAAACAAACTGGAAGGGAATCAGATAGCTCATAAAGAACCAAGCGGCTAGAAGAGCCATTGGTCGTTTACATATTTTGCTGTCATCCTGACTTGGAGAAGACTATCATTTTGAAGCATGTTTCTTCAGTTTTACTTACCAGCATCTGGAATGAATTCCAGGATGGAACACTGAAAGTTTTTAAAAGGAAACTCAACCTTACAATAATTATTCCTTAAATCATTAATATGGTGAAAGTGCCAGATGTAAAAATATGAACAAAATAAAATAAAATATGCTCCCAGGTATCACTCAAATCCCTAATGTACATCTGTCTGTTTTCTCAGTTCATTAATATCTGTTGTAGTCTCAGATATTTTCTTTTATGTAAAAATTTCCACTTGCTTGTTATGTCTTCTGTCTTGCATTAGAGTTATTGCTTTACCTCTCAGCATAACTCTGGCTGTGTACATTGCAGGACTGTGGGTCTACTGTAATATAGGCTTTCCTCCAGCAAAAGATAACAGTGTATTCAACTTCTATCCAACAGCATGGGAAACTTTTGATTTGATGGATATTCAAGAGGGACACCATCCTGAAAGAGAGGTTTCGTGGTGACACAGGGGCTTTGTCAGCATGGAGCTCCTCACAAGGTCGAGCTTTCATTCACAGGCACAAGATGTGACACGAGGAGACCTAGGTGTGAGGGACTGCTGGGCTTGCTGAGCTTGGGATAGGATCAAGAGCCTGTAGACCTGGCAATTCCGTCTACGCCTTCGCTCCCTGTTCACACTTTCAAAGCAGTGGGATGAAGGCAGCAGGGGGAGGGACGTATGTCACTGTAGATTAATACAGATTGTTTGATGGTCTGTTCTTTACAGGATGATGACGCAAATCATAAGGCCAGAACCAAATTCACTTTTGTAAGTGAATGCACTTGAAATGCAATACAGTTTAGCAAAGAGTTGCACTTAATCAGTCAGGAGGACTCATTTCATTGAAAACTCTTGGAATACCTAACTAGACCCCACCAAAGCCCCAGTCATTCATTTGTTTCCACTAATGTCCTCCCTCCCTCCACACAGAAGATGTCTCCTCAGAGCTCTGCTGAGTAGTCCCAGCACCGCTAAGCATTTTTGCAGATTAATGCTTGTCTGAATGTTACTAATTAGGCCAGGCGACTATATAATGAGATGCTTACAAAGTTTATTCATCACTAAAAATAAATGTTAAGCATCTGGTTTGCAGGCTATTCCCATGTGCCATTCAGGTCTGCATGCTGTAGAACCAGATGGAGCTGGAGGGAGACCAATCACAGCGCAGAGGGATTACATGTCTTAAAACCATGGTTAACTTAAATAAGCAAGTTGCCATCCCTCCATAAATCCCACATCTACCACCAGATGTGTGACAAGACTATTGCACAGGGCTTTCTAGCTCGGGCTCCCCTGCTCCAAGGGGGCAGAGGAGAAAGCCAGCTGCTCATGGCAAGGGCTATCTCTCCCTTGCACACAGCCCACTTGCCAGCAAAGCCACTGTCTATTGGTGACCATCTGAAAAGAAAGCCCCGATGACTCACAAAGCAGAAAACCATCAAATGGGGCTACGCTAAGTAAACTCTCCTTCTGTCCCAGGCAGTGGTGGAAATGACTCACCTCTCAGCTGAGCTTGGGGGAGCGTTTCTCTCTGCCATGTTAACCAAACACTAAGTGGGTTTCTCAAGATAGTTTTTGCAGTGAAACCATTGGTGATGTTTGCTTACAAGCCCTGACTTAAGTACTCAGAGTAGCGGTAGATATAAAAAAGGACACTGTGTCTCCTGAACGTGTTTATTAGCCTGTGTACAGGCTGACAGAGAAGGTGGGATTGGCAGCTGGATACATTATTTTCCTTTTTTGTTCCTGAGCAATGCTGTGCAACCCAGCTTCTGAGGGAAAGGAAGTCATTCCTCATCCAAGAGAAGAGAGAAGAAGAGAAACAACCCAATCCAACATTAGCAGAGAGAGGAGAACAAGCTGGGTTTTCCCAGAGCTGGCTGAATCAAACCCTCTAGAGAAGAGGAATATTTGAACTGTACTTCTCTTCTGGGATGGACTTAGAGGCTACTTTCAGGTTGGGAGCCTTGCTTTGCTGAGCACTGCTGAGCATAAATAGAGGACCTGATTTGTTGTTGTCCTCAAAGAGCCAGCCATCCAATGAAGCAATGCACAAAGGCAGAACTGATAGAGGGGATGACTTTAACTGTGAATGTAGTTTTCCTGCACTTGTAGTTTGTTCCTAGAAAGGAGCACAAGGTGATAAATTCATATCTGGATTTGAAGCACCCCAAAATTCAGGGTTTTCAGATACTGGGTTTTTTTTGATTCAGTACCTTACATTGCTAGGGATACATAATAAAGTATGTTGCTTCCAGGAACCACAGAGTACAAGTAAACTATGTAGATGAGACAATTAGCATAAGAAAAATACTCCTTTCTTCTGAAATGAGAAATCCACAAAGCTAGCTGAGTGTGAGAAGGGAGTTATCTCCCACTGTTTAAACCAGCAGTGAACCTTCTAGCTGACTGCTATTTGAACGCTGTTAAGTGTTGTGCTCTGCCACATTTACCAGTTTTCCCAGAAACACAAAAAGACTGGATGGACAAAGTAAGATTTTCAACCTGTCTGACCCCCCAAAATACTAAGATTCTCAAGAGACAAACTGTGGCACAGAAGAAGCCCACAGTGCCTCAACCTTGGACAACAGTGAATCCAACCACAAGACACAAAGCTGCAGGACATACGACTCCTCAAGCCCCACTGCTCACTAAACAGGCTGATGCTACATGGTCCAGACTTCCTTTCCATCTGCTGCCGCCCCCTGATACTGCAGAGTCCTTGATGTGGGGTGGAGCATGATAGGAAGAGCCACGCGGGGCCACATTGCCTGTGTGATGATAAGCAGAGACACAACAGAGTGTCAGGAAGGGTGGTTTTGTGGTTATGTGGTTCGCCCACGGCCCAGAAAATCAGGCTCCACCATAACATTTTTGCTTTGTCAGAAGCAAGCCCTTTAATGTGGCTGTAAGGCACTGAGAGCACAAGGCAGTTCAGTACTGTGCTGGTGGGAGCTATATAGGTGTGATGCATGGTGGGACAGGCACATGGACAGAGGAATGATGACAATATCATCACATTTCACGGTGTTAGAGCTAGGTTAGACAAAAGCCGATGGAGCTTGAACACATTTTAGACATGGGCACCATCTCCAGCTAGCTGGAAACAGTGGAGACTTCTTCTTTCAATATCACCCAGTGTGGGAAGAGAAGCCAGGGAAAACTGGGGAAGGTAAAGATGGAGAACAGTACAGGTCATGGAAGCAGGGTCTTCTGGGGCCAGTATACACAGCTGGTGAGGAGAAGAGGGAGAGGACACTTGCCAAACTAAACCTGGGTGGTACCGCTACAGAAAAAGAGGTAAACGGCAGCAGGGACGTTTGGAGGCAGGTTCGACCAGTACCTGGGGAGCCAGGTATAATTCTTATGGCCCATCCGGCCAGAAAGGAGCAAACTACTTCCATACGCAGACCCAGGATCACAATCAACTATCCATATACAGCCATTATAATGGTTAATTCCAGCTGGAACAAGCCTGAGTGCTCAACTGAAGAATGGGGTTGGGGGAAGTGAGCTATAGGATGCTTCTTTGGAGTGTTTGGCAGGATTAGTACATGGTTCCCCAAGGGAAAATGAAGGCTGACAAACTGGTGAGAGTAAATAAAACAGCTGATGAAAATGAGGACTGGCCAAATGAGAAGAATATTAAGTAACAGGCATAATACACCCACTTGCCTGTGTCCTATTTTCAATATATTTCCTATATTCAATATATGTCCTATATTTCACCTTGGCAAATGACGCACACACATATCTCCACAGAGAAATCACCAGAACTTAATGCCACAGAGTTAGGGTATGAGTGCAGGCTCAGTAATAACTCCATGTCAGAGAGGATGTTCTCTATTCTGGTTTAGGTTAAACCATCTCCAAAGCAAGATTAAGCTAAACCATTTGAAAGCAGGTTTGGGACAAAAACTTATGTCTTCATGGGGGAACTAGTGCCTGATGCCAGAACTGAGGCCACTGCTCCACGGTTTTGAGGCTGCTTGGAACAACTGAAGTGAAGGAGAAAGCAAGTGATAATAGAGACATTAGGTGAGGACTGTACAACAGTGCAGTTGGGACAATTTTAGAGAAGGTCATATTGCTCTCAGCAAAAATATTTTGTGGGTGGCATGAAAATACTCCTGCTGGCTTACGTCCATTTTTATTGACAGAACCATCAGTTGCTATCACCTGGGAATTTTGTTCAGTTTTTTTAGTTACGATTTACGGGATAAGTTTAAAAAACTCAGAACCAATAAATACACGGTATTCGCGGTTTTGTACAGAAAAAAATTCCTTCCTGACAGCAGTAAAGGATTTTACCCACTGCTGTTCCTGAATCCCTGAAATACAGCTTTTGGGCTCTGGCTACAGGGAAAGTTTGAGGTTTGACTCTATCCTTTTAGTTCAACGGAAAGCAATCTCTCAAACAAAGTCAGGGTCTCATGTCCAGTACCTAACAAATGGAAGGGGAATGGGAACGAGACAGAGCACATTCCACAGCCTGGTGTGTTTAAGGAAAGGGGTATAGCTTTCACTCTCCTGCTGTTAGACAATAATGCGCTGACTGAAAATGTCAAGCTTCAGTTTAAACAAAATAAAAGACTGGAGGGCCCAGGGCAGAGAATTTAAACACATATTAATTAGCGCTGGTAATACTCTGACATTTGCTAGATTTTTAATAAACTGATGAATATTTCTGCTTCATATTTCAGTGACATGAAATTGGTGCATCACAATTAATTTCAACAAGTTTTGGTCAATGGGTGCTGAAGGAAAACGAGCATACAGCGTCACAAACTTGAATTAGAAGTACTCTCAATTTGATTGAGTAATGTGGAAACTCATTGCCCTCCACATGAGAAAATTGCAGCTCAGGCCCTTCAGAGGAATTTATTTACTTGCAGCAAGTGATTTACTTAAATAATAATTACACAAAAAGAAGAGGAAGGCAGAGAGAATAGCAGATTAAAGCTCCCTCAAGAATGCAACAGAATGGAGTAAAAGGCATCCCCAAATGTGGAAGCACAACACTTATGCTTATGTTAGCATGAAGTCTTAGCTTCATATGTTCATAACAAACTAACAGGCAGAAAGAACATTTTCTGGAAGACGTTGAAGGTGCAGTTGTTATTTTAGCAATGAGCACTAGAGCAACACCTCTTTACTAGGTTATAATCTCTCCAGTGGCGCTTACGCGAGCGGTTCAGAAGATACCAGTATCTAACCAGAGCAGTAACACTTCCACACATCTAACCATTGAATGCTGTAGATTGTCATAAATGTTCCCAAACTCTTTGGGATAGTTCCTTCCTCTTTTGTTAGCTACAACAATATTTCTTTACATGATGAGAAGCTTCAGTCATAGACTGGGTCCTTGTCGTGCAAGCTTTGGCTGAAACACCCAAGAAGCAGAAGTCTGGCCCAGGGCCATCTGGGAAGTTTAGGCATGAGTTACAGCTCAGGACAAAATGGCACATCAATAGCATAAGCCACTACGCTAGTACAAATTGAGATACAGAGCACAACTTTAGTGTCAGAAGAAAAGCAACTGGGCAGACGTTAACTCTTACATCACTTAATGTGTTACAGCACACGTACTCAATCACGGCAGTCCTGAAAGAGTCACATACACGTGACCATGCTCTCGACCTGCCAGTGAGTGAAATTTCTGGGGGGGGGGGGGGGGGTGTGTGTTGTGTGAGAGAGCAC
>VYZV01013288.1:0-12429 GCA_013401275.1 Pandion haliaetus | reverse complement strand
GGCCCTGCGGCCGCCCGAGGCGAGGCGAGGCCGAGCAGGCCGGGCTTCCCGCGCCACCCGCGGTGTGGGGAGGCCCCGGGAGGGCTGCGGGGTTGATCGAAGGCCGCCCTCCCACGCGGGAGGAGCGGTGTGGTGTGTCCAGGGGACGCGGGCGACAGGGGTCCTCCTCCTCCCCCCCCCTCCAAAAAATAAATACATTCTCAAGAAAAGATGAAAAACCCCACTAAGAAGTTGCCTCGTCTGGCAGGCGCGGTGTGGCTGTGCTCTGTGAAGGGAGCCTCGGGTTGCTGAGGGAAGGCTTCTTGCTACCCCTAATTGCGGAGCGGAGTTGCAACGTTGGTGCAGCTAGCCTAAATCTGCAACAGGGACTTTTTAGTATCCTCTTTTCTGGAATACCCACAAAGATCAAAAAGTAGAGTATGGCCTTTATCTAATAATTTAATTCTAACGTGATACTTAGTCATTTTAGTTCACAGCCAGCCTCCTTGAAGAAATTAGGACATATTACTAACACTTGTTCCGTTTGCTTTTTCTTCCTGGTTTAGTATTTTATCTCAGCTTAAAAGGTGGAAATATGCAGCCAAGGAGAGGGAGACAGGTGCAGCAACAGCCAAAGCCGTAGGTCCCCCAAATCATCTTAAGCATTGCTTTACAAATGCAGTATCACAGGCAGTTCAACCAAGGTAAAATTTTGATGCAGCTGAAAATAGCAGTCCAGAGTCCACCTTCAGCCATGCAGTCCCTCTGCCTCTTTTTTTTTTCCTTCCAACGGGAATGCTAGCACGATCACACTAACCAAAACACCCATCCAAAAGAAAAAGTTCTCTGTACGGCTAGGAGAAATACTGATGCACAGGAGACAGCAGGAACATGTGGCGGGGGGATTGTGGGACCACCCCATTGAGTAACAGCATGGTGTTAGGTTAGATTAAATCATCTGTGAAATCGCACCTTAAAGCAGTGGTAGGTGTCTGGAAGCACCATGATTTAAGCAGTCATTTCTCATTCCCCTCAGCCCCAGAAAGATTGAGAGGTCATTTTGAGCTGCTTTTGACACTTCTCTCTTTGCCTTCAAGTATGACCAGAATGCAGTTCTTACCACGGGATGAGGAAAGCCAACATGCATGTTCTGCAGCATAACAAAGGCCCACAGAATCACCTGCTTCTACCCAGGGACTCCCAAGTTAGTATCATTGTATTTTGGCCTAGGGTACCTGCACACAGAGTGTATTGTACAGGAAATCCAGAACATACAGAAAAGCATTGGCTGTCTTGCATACGCTCTGCCCAATTCATCAGTAAGGAAGGGCAGCTCTTTTCTTGGGGATAGTGGGGGCCATCCCCATAAGGATTTTGTAAACCTTGCTAAAATCTCTTTGCCATTCTGTGTGAATGGTGATGTGCAGTGGTGGAGTAACTTCTCTGTTGTTCAATGTAGGTAACTACAAAGCTCATAGAAAGTTGTTACACCATTTACTGTATTAGAGTCTGTTACAGCATGTAACTTGTTGAGGTTTGGGGCGGGGGTTGAGGGAGGTTTTTTTGCTAACACTTAAAAATATTACAGAGCTTTCATGAGTTTGTGCACTTGCTCAGTAGTCTACTTTTATTTTGCTGGCTATACCCAAGCTTATAGTATGTGGCAACTTGGGCCGAGATAAAGTGGCCTTTTTTAAAATTTTATTTTCTAGCACAAACTAAGTATTTTTGTCTTGTTAATATTACCTTGGTAATGAATAACCTGTGTAGTTCTTCTCTTATACAACAGCGTTCTCTTCAATGTCCATTTCATTAAAAGCTTGTATACGCACTACAGATGGTCAACAACATTTTCTGTTTAGGTCTTCAACAGCTAAAGTGTTGAAGCTTGTAATCATTAAAATTAAGGAATAAGGCCATTGCGAACTGCAGTTCTACCAGAATCCTGCTCTGGCCACAGAATCTGGGATTAGAGCTGGTGCTGGGATGGACTTGCTTGTCTGTATGCGTTGGGAGGAGGACTTGTGTCCTCTGCTGCCACTAGGTTTTAGGGCTAGGGGTTAGGGATCTGAGTGTCTTCCAGGCTGGGACTCTGCCAGAATCCTGCCTCACCTGAAAACCTAGTACACTGGGTGGGAGCAGGACAGAGATTTATCTTAGCACTGGGAGCTGGGAGTCCTCTTCTGTGCTGCAGATGGCTAGGGTAAAGGTTGGATCTAGCTTTTGGGAAGTCAGGGTCTTGCAAGCTGAGACTCAGCCAGAATCTTGCTCCATCCAGAGACATTTTGTCTTGATTTTAAAACCAAGTCAGCTTCTTGATCCATCGTGTAACGCATCCCATAAATGGTTGTACTGGAGTAACCAAGAAGTCAGTATTGCATAGATGTGGGGTGGGAGTAAGGGGTAGAAGATGAAGGAAGGCTTTAACTGGGTTTGCTAGTGAACTCCATACATACAACAGGCCAAAAATAAATATTACAGCAAGAGACGCTACCTTCTAAGAGATCAGCTTTGGAGGGAAGTAGCTGAGATAATAGAGACTGAAGATGGACCAATGAAAAATAGTTTGTGATCTGGAAGAAGGGGATCGAGATGCTTGCTAATTTCTTCTACTTTGTTCAACATACTAATGAGTTACCATATCTTGCTTTTCTTTTCTTTAGTAAGGAAGGGGCTGTCAAGACAGGAAAGACTGAGAGTCCTTTTTTTTTTTTTTGAACTCTTCATCAAAAACCACCTAGAATAGGTTGACAGTACTTCAGTACCACACTTGAAAATAGGAGTTTGCATACATTCTTTATGAATTAGTACCCAGGCTCCTAAGAAATACTTGGTTTTCTCTTCCTAAGAGACTAACCCCTCAGAAAGCTGAATATTTTGGGCCAAAAAGAACAAGAATAAGCAGAAAACTTAAAAAAAAAAAAGTATATAAACAATTAGGAGGGAAGAACACTATGGAGAAATAAGATCTGAGAGAGAAAATAATATACAACAGTCTAGAGAAATAGAACAGATGTAAAAGAAACAACAAAGCAGTATAGAAGTTTTCTAAGTTCAGTAGGTACAAGATGACATGATATACAACATCCAAAACATTAAATTACAGTATCTTAATGGGACAGAAATTTACCTTACAGTCAACCTTGGTTGACTATTCTGCCTTTCCTGTCTTGCAATATGATTATGCTGAGAAATATAATCCTTCCTGTTTTCCTCTATTTTTTGGTGTGCATTTACACCTATGTTGTTAACGAAGTAGACTCAGGACTACTAATTGGAACTTAAATAACTCAAGAGTTCATGAAGGTGCAGGACTACCACAGAAAGTATGCTGTAGAAACAACGTGTTTCCCAGACTGATGGCTATTATTTTTATTAGGGGGGAAAAAACACACACTTTGTCATCCAAGTAAAGAACAATAGGATACATCACGGCAGATAAATATAAAGTCAGAAATAAATATTTGTGTGTTCCTAATTCTCCTTTATCAAAGAAAGAGATTAAGGAGACCGATAAATCAGAGGGGAAAGCTGAAAAATACATAACATTAATTTCATCCTTTGAGGCTTCTACACAGTAAAGATTAGAAAGGAATTACTTGTTAGGTCTGCTTGTTTTATAATTGTTTTTAAAATTTCTAGTAGTGAAAGGATGGACTACTGCTGTGCCAAATGTGGCATTCCTTACATCCACAGTGGGCAGTTCTGCTCACTTATTCGTTGGTTTAGTTTGCCTCTGATTATGGGCATAGTCTACAAGTCTGCATATAATGCCAGATTTACTTACCTGGGTTCCCAGATGTTGGAAGCAATAGGTAATTTCAGAACCTTCCTCATTTCCTGTGGAAGATTACCAGGACTTCATAACTCCTGAGTTAGGAATATCTACTCAACTAGTATTTTAAAATAGCTTTTTAGTTATTCAACCCAGAGTTCTGCCAGTCATAGAATTAAAGCAATATAGTTATGTCAATAGTAATTTTTGTGGCCTTCTGAGTACACATTATATCAGTAAGACCATCTCTACTATTTTGGGGATGAAGATGTTTTCCTAATTAAAGGGCTAAGTGCTTCCCAAGTCTATGGAAGCTGCTCAGTATCTATCTCTTTCTGCTTCAAACTATAGATACTCATTGTTTCAGCCACACAGTTGCCTAGTAGTGGAGTGTGATTATGGGTTATAGGTCCCACTTTTTCCTTTTCAGCCTTCCTACACTGAGTAGAGGAGTCCATTTGCCTCTTCACCGTGTGTTCTGGAAGTCTTCATTCTGTGATCCAAACCCTAAAAAGACCTTGTAGCCATGCAGTTTTTCTTTTGGAGTGTGTGCATTTCTATCTGAAATCCAGGCTTCCTTTGCACCAGTCATGGGCACTCTGACCTTTCCAGGGCTTAATATTTGTACTTTGAATAGATGTTTCATTCCAGATGTTATGCCAGTAGCAATTCAAGTAATCCTTGGTATCGTGCATGTCCTCTGCAAGAGTGGCCACCTTAGGCCAGCAGACCCAGCGTCGAAGATCTTCAGAAAGCATTTCTTCATAATATAGAAAAAAGATTGTGATGTCAACTGTTCTGTTAATTTGTGTTTCTGAGGCAAAGCCACTGTATAGCTCAATCCCTTTGGTACTAGACCACAATCTGAAGTTAAGTAAGTCCCAAAAGAAGTTCTTCTCTCTGGGTTACATCATTAACACTTCAGAGAACGCCATGGCAGCTCTCAGACAGACTTTAATTCTAAATCAAACCATCATCTGGAGTGAGCAGCTTGTGTTTCGCCTGTCAAAAAGGTGCTGCTAAGTAACTAATGTGGTCCATCTCTTTTTAGGCCAGAGAGGTTGCCATGGTAACCTATTCGAATGTAGATAGATAGGCTTTTGAGTCATCATCAGAGCCCAGCTTTGATAGTACAAGGTTTGGATTGACAGCCAGTACTGCATATTGTGTAGGTTGGCACGCCTCTGGACCAGAAGGTCCTGGAATTGCTGCTGTTGCTGCCGGATGAGGCTTGCTATGAAAAAAAATCTGTGGCTCCCTGAGTTTTCTCTGATTTTCTCCTGAATGGCAGTCATGTATTCCTCAGTGTTCTCGCTCTATAAAGAAGCAGGTTGAAGATCACACTCCTAAGTATGACAAGTTCTTCACTCCAGTTTAAAAGCCCTTCCCCAAAACAATGGAGGTTTTTGTGGGGAGAAAGCCTCTGGGAAAGAGGCTGTGTTACTTATTTTAGGGGAAACGTATACTTTAAAGCTGTATCACAGTAGTCCTCCTGAAACCACTTTCTGTGATAAATACATTTATAGGAGTGCAGAACAGTTTTCTGTTCAGAAGCATTAATGGTTCAGCTGACAGTTCAGCTTTTCCCAAAGTGAGAAACGGTTAACTAATTAACCAGGATCAATCCTCGGCCTAGCCACCAATTTTCACAGAACTTCTTTGAACTTCTTTTAGTCGAGATCTCTGCCCAAGACGGGTCTGTCAAACCATGAGGTGACCGATCATTACTAGGAGTTAAAAAACTATTATGAGAGATGGACTGAGCGTCTAATCAAGAGGCAGTCCATGCAGCCTTATGAAACCAGAATAAAAAAGTTTGTTTCCTTCCAATATGCATGTAAGACAGATCAGCTCTGTGTATATTACCTTCCTATAATGTATATTTCAGACTCAGTTTCCCGGCTATCCACACTGTTGTGGCCCTCAAGCATATTCTGTGGCATCACTAATGTAGGCTAATTGCTATGTGGGCCAGCACTCCTTTTTTGTAGGGCATGCTTTTTAGGGGCCTGCAGTTTCACCTCCGCGAGCTATTCCAGGGAATTGGCAAGGTTGGTGCTGACTTTACACTGAGAATGCCCCTGCCCACCTCATCACGATCACTGCTGCATGCCAGCGGTATGGCCAGCCAGGCCTGCGGTGTCAAGTCCGGCAGGGCTAGTCCTGCCAGAACAGAGCTACTAAAATAGTGTGTTGGCTGCCGGGCAGGGTGTTTCTGCTAGTGCCAGGGTATCCCTTAAGTATTCCCGTTGTAGGTTCCCCAGGCTGTCTGTAACAGTCTGGGGTGGGCAGAATGCCACAAGCACCTGTGGGGGAGGCACACGTGTGGACACAAATCTGAAACCAGCGTGGGAAGAATAACATCATACAAACAATTCGATGCTAGCATGTCAGCTAGCCTGCTCTCCCCGTGGTTATGTCAGGTCCCAATTCCCTTTAGAGGTGTAACGGGGGGGGATGAGTCCACAAGGTCACTGGATGGTTTGCAATAAGTTAGGATGGCTTGACTCTGTTGAACCTTACAGTTCTCCATCCCCATTCTTTTTAAAGAGGCTACAGGGCTATCTGTCTCCTTGTGTCAGTGTTAGTGATTTCCACCCCAAAGTCTCTTCTGCNCAGGAGGAGTTTAAAAAAAAAAAAAAAAGTTGGAGAAGTGATGGCTTTCAGGTCTCAGAAAATCAGAAAACCTTGCAAGGGGTCCAGCTCGCCCCAAAAAGAATCTGGGGTAATGCATCCTTTTTCCTCCTTGGCTGCAGTCAGGAAGTCTGATTGTTCATTTATTCAGCACAGATATGTTTGTGAAAAGACTTTAGCAAAAATGGCTTGAGCCATCTTCAAATCAGTGCAGGAAATCCTGAGCTGGGCCAGATGCTTGCATTTTGGCAACACTCGCTGGGCAAGAATTAGCCCATAAGCATTACAGAATATATTGTTGGACTGTTCTTTATTAGTGGTTTTCCCTCTGCAGGAGTGTGTATTGTCACATGTTGTTTTATTAAGGTCAGTTCCAGGCTTTGTACATTGAGTAAATCCATTACAAGACAAGATGCACGGCGAGTACACTAGTGTGCTACAGCTGTCTGAAACTCCTGCAGTCACACTGGTTTGTTTAGGACATGTTTACACCCCGACAAAGTTGTAACTACAGATTGCCTAAACTTGTGGTCAAGTGTATCAGTGTCAGTATGTATGGAGTGCATTTCTGAATAAACTCTTACATCTAGTTTAAATATAAATGTCTAAATCTGCATTTTGGCTCTTAAAGGGTGGTGGTTTGGCTTTCAAGATGCTAAGCATATTGAACTACGTTTGATTTTATCCACTGCTACTGGCCATCACATTACTTCTGTTATGTGTATGTAAATAGTATAGACCTCCTTCAGCTCACCTTTATCTGCACCAGTACTAATTGTGGAAGGTGGATACAGTTATATGGAAAAAAGTGTTTTATATTGGGTATGATGGAATATTGGCAAGCATTGGTAGCATAGTTGAAGATGAGGTGTGTTGTTTTGCGTAAGTGCTGTGAAACCTGATTGTGAGTGGAGGAGAAAAAGGACTTCTATTACTGTTTCCTTTGTTGCTGGGTTTTGTGCATTTCATTGGTGGTATTTCATAAATAGTATTTTGAACAGTTTCACAAGAAATCTGTCATTTTTTAAATTGTAGAATGGACAGGGTAAAGGTGGCAAGTCTGTAGAGATGTGAAAGATTCCATTCAGCAGCAGCTGCGCGTGAAACTCACTATGCCAGTGGTTGCACAAAACCACTTCTCTGTCCTGTTAAGTGCATTGCCCATAAATTCTTTCCCTTCTGGAGAATAAAATTAACATAACTCCAGATAGCTAATACTTTTATGTGTAGGGCCCATCAAGTTTATGAATGCACAGACTATCATGCTTATGAGTGCACACATCATCGATTTTATAAGCAGAGCACATACAGTTATGCTCACAGCACATAAAGTTTATCTCTTGGTACATAAAACTCAGTTATGAAAAACAAAAGCTGAAAAATTACTTCAAACCATTTTTTTCACCCTTCCAACTATATGTCATAGCAGGTCTTTTCACAATAAGCCTCAATTGAATTTTGTATGTATTGACAGAGGAGTTTAAGATATTGCCTCAGGTATGTGAAATTGCACTAATGTAGCCAGATTCAGGCAGAACATAATTTTGAAGACTTCCAGTTAAAAATTATAAGAAAGCTAAATGAAAAGCATATAGAAAATTCAAAGTGCCTAAAAACTAAATTGTGAACACTTATATCAAAATCCCACTAACTTCAGAGAAAATCACAAACATGTTAATTTTTAAGCTGTTTTTTTTAACACAACCCTATCTTTGCTGTAGCCAAGATGTGTCTGTAGTAGTATAAGTATATAAAATAATTAATGTAACATACCTACTCTGACTTCTTAAGTTTATTCTAGGTGTATGTAAATATGTACAAATGTAAATATCATGTATGACACCTAGAAGTCTGAATTACTACATTTTCTGAAGAACTAGACTATATTCATTTAATAAAATACTAATTACACAGTGCCAATTATATACATGGGAGACTAATAAAAAGCAGTGCTCAAATTTACACAGGTACTTTTTATCTGGAGTCAACAGAGTGTACAGTTTTCTTTCCTACATGAAACAGACTACAGAACACTGTGTTACTTAGCTCTTCTGTTTTACAATTACTAATTCTCCCTTCCTGGTACTTAACTACTCTAAATAATACTCTTAATTGCTAGGTAGTGCCAGTGGCCACTGAACAGAGCAACGTACCTCTGCAATACATTGAAAAGCCAGCTACCCTGATCAAATGCTCAACTAGATGAAATAAGATGTCATATTTGAGTTGTGCTATGGGAAGTTATTCACTTTTTATTGGATCAGGCAGAGTCCTAATACTACAAAACATCATAAGGATATATCGAAGATGTAAAGCAAGGGCTGATAGTACTAACCCAAGAAAGCACAGCAAGAGCAGTATTTATTGAGAGAAGCCTGAGGCCCAAGACTAGTTTTACAAACCCTTCTTTTGCTGAGGCTGAAACTCCTGTCTGTACCATCTGATTCTATCATCTCCTATACCCCAGAGATCTTTTTTTCCCCCATTTGTACCTATCCTCTCGCCCGCAGTAACCCTGCTCCTTGTCCTCACACATTTGGCGAGATACCTGTCTCCTCTGGACCTCAGCAGCAGCAATGCTGAAAAGACAGAAGAGACATTCTCCCCACTGCAGGTGCGGGTGCCCGGAACTCAGATACCACCACATGCCAGAGCAAGCAATTTCAGTTAGCCCGCTGCTGTATTAACTGAAGAAGCAGGAACTTTGGGGAATTTAGCAAAGTTTCTACTGTGCCTGGGCAACTGTGATTCTTTAGACATTCATAATTTTGCTTGGGGACAGTAATAAGAAGGATTGTCTTCTTAAGCCCTGGGGCAAGAACCAAGTCCCCATTTCACACAGGTCCCAAAGCCAGGGTTCAATAAGCCTGGCACTGAATATAATCAATTTGTGTACATGGTATGTAATTACCGAGATCAGACTCTCTTGTATGTGTGATGCAGAGCTGTATTCTACACATGTGGAATACATAGGGTGTCGTGGACATGCTGTATGTGCATGCACGGTGGTCAGAGCCTTGAGCACTCATGAGATTTGGGATAAAACTGAAAGGAACAGAAAAACTCACTCTGACACCACGGCAGCAGCTATATTGATTATTAAAACCTGGTTACAGAGGACTGACTTTTCAGTTAAAAGTCTAAGTGGTTTACAGAAATTTAAAAGAACGTATTTCCTCCTAACTTGCTTCTGAGAAACAGCTGAAACCTTCCTGGCCTTGTTTTTTTGGGGTGGTTTGGGTTTTTTTGTGTGTGTGTGTCCAGAACATTCAGGCTGAGGCAAACATCCAACTAATCCTTATTTGTCTGTTTGTTTGTTTTCCATTGTTTATAGATTTGCCAAGCTTTAACTACTTGGAAGAATTTTTCTGTCCTGGGTGCTGCTTCAGGCTGATTTCCCCCTCCCCCCCCGCCCCTTTTTTTTTTAAAGAGGAAGGAATAAGGAGAATTTGGGGTTATTTTGGAAAGGGTAATATTTCAGTTTGGGAAATTTATAAGTAACTGCAAACCAAATGCAAGTTCAAAAGGCTGAAAACAGCAGCGAAAATATTTCTAGCTTAGATTTTCACAAGAAAGAACTTTTCATTGTCTTTTTCATGTTGCTTTTCCAGGGCAGTGAAATCAGTGTATAATAAATTATGGTAAATATCCCAATGCCATGTCATTAATTTTTACCCAGACCCCAGATGGCCCTAAGCATCATCTACTTCTTAGCCAAAGAGACAACAATATACATTTTTTTTACAGGCAACAGACAACTGTCGCTGTATGTGTTCCATTGAAGAAAAAAGAATTGCTTAAAAGTTACTCCTGAATTAGGGAAGTTTTCCAAGCATTTGTTGTTCCTTTTCCCAACAGAGTATCATAAACTACAAAAACAGTTACAGTTGTATTGCAAAATTCTGTCAGTGACTTTGCCACAGTTAGTTCTGAGAGAAAAGGTGTTAAGCCACTGCTTTTTCAGAGCCAACAGAAGCACCTTATAGTTTTGATATGACTCCCAAAGTACATCATCTTCTACATGTTTCATTTTATGGTTATAGGAAGAATAAACATATTTATTTAAATAAACTTAAGCTATTAATAATTTAATCATAATCCTAGTCAAGTGTCAAGGTTTGTTGTCTGACAGATTTTACATGCCTGTGGTACACAGATCACACTTAAATTCTAGAATTTATGTACTACTGATGGAGCCGTCAGCTCTTCCTAATCTTCTAAATACTGTCACCTTTCCAGTCCCCTACTTGTGTAGGAGACATGGGGGCCTGGACGTACCACCTCCAAAATAGCACAGCATTTGCAACAGAAATTTCAATGGCGGAAGACTAGGTTATTAATAGTTAGAACCAAATAATCCTTTCAGGCCATTACTAAGGTTGTAAGGTAACTTTGTGATGAGAGTAATCAGTACTACAGCAGGTTGATATTCATATAACACTATAAACAATTTTAGCTATATATCACCTAGAACGAGTGGTGTTTTTTTCTGCATCAATATAGGTATTTCAGTTTTAAATATTTGCAGCATCAAAATAATGATTTGATTGTCTTCAGATTTAGATTGTTTTCCTTTCCTTAATGGCCCCACAAGCCAAATTTCATCTTTTGCATTATGATTATGTGACATTTCAACTGGTGACTAACAGAAAATGTATTTTCATTCATGCTATATAAGTAAAACATAACTGATTTTGCTTAAGCTTCCCAGTAACTCTTGAGTTGAAACAAAGCACACATAGCTCCAGTGCAAAAGGATTTTTTAAATTATGAAAAAGGGAGATTAGAAAGGATACTCAGCTACAACCTTAGCTAATACAGTTCAATGCAGCAAGCATTACAATGTGGTGAATGTGCATACAGCTGAGGTAAGATGAGCGTCTTTGATACAGTCTGTTTTCAGATTACCGTTATGCAATTGAATAAAAAGGTTTTTAATTCAGGCTGCACTGAAGTATTATGCCATGTTCTACCATACATCTAAAAGGAGAGAAGTTCTAAGTATACAAACACAAAGGGAGGAAATTAAGTTTTCTTCTTCTCATCTGATGGTCATGCTCCCTCTTGCATTACTACCTTCCACATTTACAGTCTTGTCTTTTCTGTTTCTCACAATGGCAGTGGCCACCTGAAAAAACAAAATGTTTTGGACAATTCATGGAGATTTTCCTCTTCTTTTTGGAGAAGTATTTTGAGGTGGCCTCTTCTCCTACAAGGAGGTAGCCTTTCTTCCACTATGTGCCCTTTCTTTCTTTTCTTGCTTTCTAAGCTAATTCTCTCCCTCTGCTCAGTGATATGCTTTTGTAGGTAGCAGCTGTACCAGTCATCACCAGCAGAACCCTCAGACACCAGCATGCCTTCCCTGCAGAGGGCTGGTGTTAGGTATTTACACACAGGTGACCTACTTCACTGCCTAACTGGTTTTGACACTATTTTCCAGCTATATGGATTAAGATTTTTTCTTCCCAAAGTCATCAGTCTTCCTCCTAACCTTTCATGACTCTGAACCATGTCATAGTGGTAAACCTCATGGCCTCTTAATCTTCTCTTTTCTATAATATTTGCATGAAGAACTGCTATATTGGGAACTTAAAACTCATGTAGTTTGGTATCTGGTTTCCAGAAGTGGCCAATAGAGGATGCCCAAGGAAGAGCTTATGAACAAGGTAAGCCTGTTGTCCCTAAGCATTCCCAATGTCCAGTAATTTGTGGTTTGGAGGCTTCTGCAGTGTGGAAGGTGGGTGATGTTTTTTTATTTAAGAGCCCTTATATTTAACAGACTTTTCTTCTGTTAATTTGGTTGGTTGGGTTTATCTCCCAAACATTTAACATCTTACAACATCTTACAGTATCTTGCAATAAAGATTTCCACAGCTTAAAATCATGTAGGGAACACATCTTTTTGTTTTGAACATGCTTCCTGTCAGCTTCATTAATATTCTTAGTATTCACATTGGAAAAAGACAGTAACAGTGTCTACATCTTCATCTTTGCTACTGGTGATTTTGTAGACCTCTGTCGTATCTGCCCTCAGTCATCCG
>VYZV01013287.1:2151-14648 GCA_013401275.1 Pandion haliaetus | reverse complement strand
AGGGTCTGTATTTTATAAAAACGGGGGGGGGGTTCCACCAAAATGGACATCTGTAGAATATTTGTAATTGTGGTTAACTGGCAAGTATTTTGAGCTCGTTCTGGTTTCTTGAGCAAATCACTAGGAATTATCAAATATCAATATCATTTTAACAATTTAATTTTTAAGAACTAATTCCGTAAGGGATCTATAGCCAAAAGCTGGTCATGCGCATAAAGAGGTCCTTGATTGGTGCCGAGGATGCAGTATTTACAAATGCAGCTACAGTAATGGTAACTATAAATATTAAATACTGCTGAAACTTCTTTGGGGGGTGGAAAAATAATAATCATCATTGCATTGATTTTTTGAGCCTGCCACTGCACAGTATCTCACTACTCCAGAAAATAATCAGTGAAATTGATTCCAATGAAGTCAAAGAAGAATATAAATTCTAACCAAATATACTTAGTGTTAACTGAAGTTTGTAATATTGCAGTATGATATAGACATTCAACCTTTAAGAAAATCAGAAGCTAAGAAAGCTAATGATTAACAAAAGATTACACTCAAATATCTAGGTACATACATACATATTTGTATGCCCTCGTTTACGTATATATCTAAGTGCATGTTATATTACAAATAAACATTTATGTTCAATAATTTTAACTTCAGATTTTAAAATTGATAGTCTGAAGTCTGATTGATAGTCTGAACATGAAATTCAATGTAAAGCTAAGATGTCAACATCGCTATAAGCACAAAACAGTCATACTAACCTGTATTTTGATTGGCCAGGAGAAATTGCTGACATAGACGTAGAAAGTGATGTTTGGGTTGCTCCGAAAGTTAAATTTCTCACAGGAAAAGCTATCTCTGTATTCCTTAATATTAGCCTTAGAAACAACAGGAATCTCTTCTCCAGATATTGTTCCAGCTAAAAAAAACCATATGTAGATATATATATTTATGACGAATATTAATCATCATTACAGGTGCCAAAGTAAATTTGCACAAGAAACTTAAATTCTGTAATTACTTTTGGTATCTTCATTCTACAACTTTAATAATCCTTTACTACAGTTTACATGGCACTTTAGGTATATTTCATGTACATACAGACAATTCAGAGAAACTCTTCCTCTGGTTTCAAAAGATTATGAATAAATCATAAAATTGATGGAAGTTACATAGAAGTTACATGAATTTGAGAAGAAAGTTGTTATGGTCAGCTAAACAGAAAATATGTTTTCCTCTAGTAATTTACATTCCATTTCAATAAAAACTCATAGATTAATAAAGCTTGAAAGTGAATTTGTCTACATCTTACATTATTGTTGTACCATTTTAATTGTTCATGAAAGCTTTAGTAACATACCTACTAATAAACATGTATCATTTTTTGCAAATATATGGGTGACCGTGCTAAGTTAAAATAAAGCAATAAATAGAATTTACTAACTATGGTATGTTAAAACACTTCAGAAGTACATTGATGATTAAATTTGTGAGTTTATGTAAGACAAACTCAGAACCTTCCTTAAAAAGATATTTTTTCTTCAATTTTAGTATGATTTTATTTTAAGCATCATGCTTCTCTCCTTGGATGTGTTTTCAGAAAGTCAATCGAACCAATTCAGAGAAACTGTCTAAATAAAGCTTCTCTTCCTCCTTAAAACAAAGAAGAGTAATGGGGTTCAAAGTTGGAGAAAAATAGATAAGCAGCTCCTTTTATCAGCATACACAGAAGAACTTTGTTGTTTGATATCAATGTTAAGGTTAATAATTAAATTTTTAGCTTGAACACTGAAACAAAGAAATAAAATCTCAGTCTCTGCAGTAGTTAAGGAAGCAATTTATCTTAATTAAAATCACAGCATTTCATAACACTGTCATTTTAAAAATTTAAATAGACTACAAGCTTTTCTTACCAAAGTAATTTTAATTGAATAGGAGAGTAAGTTAACATATTAATGAAGCTTTGTTCAGATTGCAAATTATCATCTGAGGTTTAAATAATATAATTAATAATGGCATAATGATAATGGCAAAAGAACACATTTGGTAAAGTTTTATTATCAAAATTAGCAACAAAGAGACAATCAGGTTAAAATAGCTTAAAGGATCATGAAATCATATGGGAAAAATTCATCATACCAAAATTCACCCTCACCTGTAGAACCAATGGACCATGTAATATTGAGGTTGAAGTTGTTTGATGCATTAATTGATATATCCAAATTTTTATTTGTCTAGATAAAAAAGAAAATATATTGAAATTAAGAAAGTATATTGGAACCTACTGAATATAACTCTAGTGCACGTAACTGAATATAGCTTTTTAACCATCTTCTGTTTTTCATTTTAAACATACATAGAAATGGTAATAATTCTGAGCCAAAGGCAATCCTCTCTTTTGCTTCAGTAAGAACAGGGTACAAGTAAGCATATAACTACACCAGTTATCTTTTCAGATTGTGATAAAAATAATGAAATAATTTTCTTTACAAAACTAAAGAAAAAAATACATGGCAAACAGCTACATTTTAAATTACAATCCAAAAATTACTTTTCAAATCTGCTTATAAAGATTTCCTAACTGAAGGGTATACTCCATTAATTCATCTCAGGAAGATACTAAAACTTGTTATTCATGGGAACGACAATAAAAAAAACCAGCTGATAATCTTTTGGAGTGTTAGTTGATCTGAAGTGCATGCACCATTCAGAAAGTTCTCAGTGAATGCACTGGAATAATTTTCAGTTCTCAGAAATATTTGAAATCTTTCCAATATCTTATAGGCACTTGGGAAACCTTTAATCATGGTCAAATGCAATGGAAATCTTAATCATGACTCTCCAAAACTTGTCTGATGTTAATAACATTTTCTTACCTGTTCTGGATTTGCTATAAAGTTTATGGCAGTGTGATGACGATCATCCTCTTGTAATAAGCTGAAGGTAAACTGATAGTCAATCAAAAGGCTGTCTGTGGGCAAAACAGAAATTAGAAATAATAAAGAAGATTCAAGTGTATACATATTAATAATATGCTATGCAAGTGCCTAAAAATTTACTGCTCACTTTTATTTTAAAAAGCATGAAGTGATCTTCAAGTCAGAATTATTCACACGCATTTCACTGTTCAAGTATTTGCACTATAGTGTCTTGAAGCAATAAAAACCAAATAGAATTAAGTGAAGGAGTAACAAAAAACAATTTAAGAAAAATAACTAAATTAAGAAACAGACTCTATCATGGAGTCAGAGCAGCTATTACACATAACTGGAAATAGCCATTCTTTGTAAAGTAATTATTCCAAAATACAATATCAAGTATCATTAGAGTGTTAGCCATTCCCTAATTTTACTCTGAAATAATTATTCAAATATTCTATTCAAAATGCATATAAATATTTTAGTTTTAGTTACACACTTTATTGTGTTATACAAATGCTTTACATAGCTACATTCCTGTAACACATTTTAGAATTACTAGGTTTAAACATTTCTGAAAAAAAGGTGTATCTACAATAAAATTATATAGTATGAAGGCATGATACTATAGTAAATAAAATTGCTAATAAAAAAATGGCACAGTAGAATTTTTAATAGAAATCATGTGACCTCCAAGCACTTCCTTTCTAAATTTCCAGAATTCCGAGAGATTTTTCTAAGTGGCAAGTGATATGAACTTTTCATACAAGAGAAACAAGTCACAGTCTTGTATTGACTCAAAAAGACTATATTTCACTTCGAAATGGCATTTCTTCTACACACTTTTCTTTCAACCTATGAAAGGAATGGAGTCCGCCAGGCATATTCATGCCATTCCTGTCACTGCACACTAACAGCACTGCCCTGATGGCCAGCTAAAGTTGGCACAGGTGCAGAACGGAGAAAGGGCCATCCTCAGCTGACCGAAACCATGCTTAACCCTTCCTGGAAGGAGCATAAAATGGTTGGGACAAGTCAGAAGACTAAGTTTTGAGATATCCCATTGTGTTCCTGAAGCTGGAGGAATGAGATTAACCCTTAGTTGGGTCATACCACTAGGAATGACTGAAAAGGAACTTTTCTGCAGGGCAAAGGGGTAGAGGTGGACTTGTCAGGGTGAAGCGAGTTTCCAGCAGCTCCATAATGTAAGAAAAAGACGCCGTCACCAGGGATGACTGTTGTTGCAATTCATAGAGTGTGCCATGTAGAATCCCAGCAGGCAATGTTCACTGTGGTCAGATAGTCAAGAATCAGCAGAGCCCTCTGAGATGTAAATTGTGTAAACAGATTAATAATCCTTGTGCAACAGACAGTTGTGAACCAAAGGTGGGTGCAGTGGACGGATCTTGAACGCTCTGTTACAGGGGCAGATATCTTCCCAACTAACAGAATGAAACTTCTAACTCTTTGACCAGTACAGTTCTACAGGGATCAAAAGATTCTGGTTTTTGCTCTGTCACAGGAAATAAGGAGGTGACTTGTAAGTGTATATGACTCAGATTATTATTTTGTGCATGTTAAAATACGGTTAGATGCAAGTCATCTTTGATGCTACAGCCTAGTGAATAATTTTGAAGCCCTATTTTGATCCCTGTCTTGATGACATTCTACTAGTCACCCACACCACACAAGCAGTGTGTTACAAGTAAAAAAAAAGTGATCATAAAAACAAAATCAGTAAATACAAAGAGAGTGAAAGATTAAGTCAAAGCAGAAAAAAGCGGTGTCAGCCTTTTGTTGGACTCAATAGTTTGCTTACTGCTGACAATCACCTTTTCTGCACCAACACGTCATCTGAAAAAATACACTCTATTGTATCCCATGGGACGCCATGGATATAGAAGGAGAAAAAAAAACACTTACTGGTCAATGAAGCATAAATATAGCCCACTGTATTGTCTCAATAGTTAAAGAAAAATGGGTTTGGTTTTTTTGTTGGTTTTGATGTTTTGTTTTTTTTTTACACTGACTGTGGAAAGAAAATTAGAAAATAAAGGAGTTACATGAAAGGATTTACCACGACCTTTGAAGCTGAAAAGTCCACTTTCTCTATTATTAGCCACTACAGTTCCATTATTCAAATAAGAGTAAGTTGATCTAGATGTCTTAGATAATGGGTTTTGATCAGGTTTTTGCAAGCTTATGAAGGCAAAAGATGAATAAATATTAAAGACCCCATTTAGTTATTAATACTACTCTACAATTCTGTAACTATGCAAATCTAATTGATAAAGTCTCATTGACTCTATTAGTAACAGTATGTCACATCTACATATTTAACAGTAAGATTACCATTGCACCACAATGTATTTAAAGGTAGCAGGACAGCAAAATATGGCAATTAGAGATTGACCCCCATTAAAGGGATTAATAAATCCTTTAATAATCTTGAGTAGTAAGGCCAAAAGGCGAGGACTAAGGTATATACATGGTAAATCTCCTGATCCGTTCAACCTGGGGTCCCACGAAATACAAATGACTGCTTTAGCATGAATTTTTGCAAACAGAGTTATTGCAAATGTATGGTGGACAAGCACCGCAGCATGCACCCCTGCAGAAATTCTGGCTACTGAAAAGGCTACAAGATGCAAGAAGCAGTGTAGATGGGCCTTGTGGACAATATCCTGTTGATTTTCTCACAATACATGGAAAATGAGCATTTAAATAAGTCATAGTCGTCTTCTAAGCCAAGATTGTGCCCTCTCAGAGATGCAGAGTATCAGCCGAAGACCAGCAGGGATATAGCGTTAAGATCTCATCACAAGGCAAAATTGGGAATAGACACGGGACTCTTGCCTCCCAGTCATATGAATGAACAGCTTTTCTGCACACAAGTTTAAAAAAAATTCAAGGTCATTTACCCTTAAAACCATATGACTACTTTTTTTCCTGGGGTTTGTTGTAGTTGCTGTTCTTTTATTGGTTTTTTGTTTTGGTTTTTTTTTAATTTATGTTATCCTTGCTAAAAGCTGAGAAAATAGGAACTTGGTTTTCAAGGAATGCAGGAAAAGTCCTTACACTGATAAAAGATATTAAACTATACAGCTACTCATAACTTTACCATCTGTAACAAATCAAAAAAATACTTCCACTCGTTTTACTGCATTTTCTACCTGCAATACAATTGAAACAGTAAATAATGAAAAACAGTAAGGAATTGGTTATGTATAGTGTCTTTTATACTCAAAATATCCCAACGTATTTTACGGTGTTATTAATTACTCCATTAATTCATTAACAATTAATTAGATTCTCCATTAATCATATCAAAGTTATAGTTATGTATCCCACACTGTAGTCATTATCTCCTCTGTAGTACTCAGAGAGCCTTGAACAACACAGCTTGTGTTATTCCAGAAGACTTCTGAGCACCAACACACAGAACTCGCCTTGGGATTTTTCAAAGGCGCCAAAGGACTGTTAACTTACACCAAGCCAGCCCCACAAAATGGGAGGAGAAGATCTTCACTAAACTATTCAGAGGGAGCCCATTTCTTAGCACTAACAAACACAAATTACGAAGTTTTTATTCCCCAAACACCTGCAGTAGAGAGGGACAAACCATTAAATCTCTATCTTGGCCACAGACTGGATGCTGCAAAGCAGAAATACATATCTCTTCACAGATTATTCTAATTCAGGGAAGATATCTAAAGAGCATATGACTTGAACGAAGTAGAGAGTGCTGCCTAATGCAGTTATATGATTCAACAGTGCAAATGAAGTTGGGTGTAAATGAAAGAGCTGACACTGAGCAAACATTGCTTGCCATTTTTCTGAGGACTGCAAAAGTATGCTGAAGAAGTTTCACAGCTTGGAGAAGAGTTCACTTTCATACCAAGGATATTTTCTGTTGGCCGCAACTTGGAAAAAGATTTGCCTGGACCTATTCTTAAGTTGCACATCCCAAACTCTGGAAGGCTCTAAAGCTAGATTTTATTAGAATATAAATTAGTAGAATTAATTTAAGATTAAACTCAAAAGCGGGAGTAGAAATTAAAAGGGGTTGTAAAGAAGTCTCTCTTCCATCTATTGCATCCTGCTGCTGGCTGTCTCACTCTCCTTTCTCCATCTCTCCATCTGTTTCAGCCTACACCACAGGGGAGACTTCCCCACACGTATTCAGCAGCTCTCAGGGAAAATATCACCTCCCTCTCCTCCAGAAGGCCTCACCTTCTACAGACTGCAGCAGGCAGAACAGCTTTCCTTCCCACTGCCAAGCCCCATCCTGAACATAACCCTAAAACATAATCTATGCCAATACATCATAAGAGCACATAAACAAAACTAAGCAGTTACAGAGTACATCACACTGTATTTCCCAATGCATAGTGCCATTCAGCCTAGACAGCTTAGCCTGGAAATAAACACAAAATTTAAAGCAAAATTTAGTTGTAAGAGTATGACCTGTTCTGAATAGTTAAATGTATAGACAAATGTATAATAGCTAAATGTAGAAATAGCTATTTAAATTACATCCAGTTTATCCTGTTGATATGTATTGCTGTATATATTTACAATCAGGAATTTAGAGAAGCCTGAGACTTTACTCCACGTATTTTTGTTTCTACTTTAAACCTTTAAAAAGCCACCATAAGTATTTTTACCCTTTACATAAATACATGAGACTTTTCATAAGTGCTTTGGTTTATAAAGACACACAGAGACCAGATTGCTTCAATTCGGAAAGAAATTTGGATCACATATAAACAGATACTCAAAATCAGAAATCTCACTGCATTTATATTGTAGAATAGGATGACAATGAAAGCACAAATATAACAAATCCTAAACATAATCATCAAACTACCATATGAGCAACACTTGATAAAAGCAATCTTATAATTTTCATCTGGCTGACCTATACAAGCAAGATTTTAAAACTGTTTTCAAAATCTGGTGAACTCTGAAAATAAAATAAACAAATTCAAACAACAACACTTCCATAAGAGGTAGCAATCAAAATATTATCAATGTCCATTAAAATCAAAAAATTAAAAATACAAAGTTATAGATTTATTTCAGTGAACTATAGAAGAAAATGCTTGATTCTCTAGAAGGACCATTGGTGCACTCTGTGGTTCATTTTGGTGACTCTTTCATTTTCCTGTAAGAATTAAAACCATCTAGAATATGAATCCCAGCTTTTTCAAAATGTATTTCCTCAATCTAAATTTAATTCTCAACACATTTTAAATTCACAAAGTGTCAATTAGCTATAATGATTTTTGAAAGAGATTAGGTAGTTAACTATCTTTAGCACTGCATAGATGCTTCTCTTAAACATGGAAAAAATGTTCATGACATTACAGAATGAGTGTTGCATTCTTTTATTTGTAAAAAAGTTAACTGAAAAAGAATTTCTGAAACACCTTTTTTTTTGACAATTACTTGCTTTTCTACATATCCCCTATCTTTTGGAAATATGCAAAAGACAGTTTAATCTTAGTTTTGCATTGTTTCAGTAAAATCTTAATAGCCAGCATTTTAAATTTTTTTTTTATGCCATCCATATCCTCCACGTTTACATTTTCCCACTTAATATGTTTGAAATAAATATTTTTTTTTAGAAACTGATATTCAGAGTTTCACTACACCCACGGGCAAGGGAAAGAGACGGAACAACTATCACATTACAACAGCAATAATCCCTTCCTACTTTGTGCTGGTACAAATGAATGTAAAATGTCTAGTGTGTTGTTGGCACAGATGTGTAGCCCAGACCTTCATCTGAAATCTGATACAAGATACAGGTGACTCAGGTGGCAGCCAGACAGAATTTAGACAGCCACACACTAGAGTATAATCTATAAACTGCCTGAATTTTTGTATCAAAAGTTTCACAGGAACAGTTCTTGAGGACATCGAAATCTCCTACACAAATTTAGAGCCCATAGCTCAGATCTTAATTCCCCACCACACACAGTATTTGGAATCCACAAGCTGGGTATTTCTGAGCCAAAGTTTCACCAGGAGTCAGCCCAGTGCATCTTAAGCACAGCTACTACTATAGAGTTCAGCACAAACATCAGCTGCCACGTCAGCATGGCGTCGCCTCCTCTTCAGAGCTCTCACCAGGAAAACGTGTTGTAGGCTGCCTTCTTTTTGACTGTATTAAACCCAACTCCTCCTATTTTTGCCTAGCAGGATGTGTGCCCCACCACCTTAGTTAGGCAAGGGAGGAGCAGCAGAAGGATTCACACCAGCGGGGAAAAGAGATTCAATTTGCACACAGAGAGAAAGAGATGAGAGGAAGTCAAAGGAGACAGGCACTCAGCAGGGAGAGGGGAGACCTACAGTCTAATTTCTGTTTCCAGGCATGTTGCTTCATTTTGTATTAAAAATCACTGAACAAAGTAGAAAAAGAATGTTGGGAGATAAGACTACAATACCATCCTGACATCATCAACGGTCAAACATAACAAGGACTTACGGTTATTGAGTCTTTTCACATCTCTATTTTGATTTTTTCAAAACCCTTGACTGCTTTCACAGTCAAAAGAAGTCATTAAAATCAATTCAAAATGTCAGTAATGAGCGCATATGAGAACACAACAATAATTAGGCGAAGACAGACATTTAATTAAATCAGGAAAATAAATTTCAAAGCAGTCGCCTAATCCTAATATTGCTGTTAATTTTCAAGAAACTGTTTTATTTCTTTAATGAAGGCCCATGTCTTTTAATATGGTTAACATGGCTTAATATGGGAGTTTTATACCATATCCAACAAAGACAAGACCTATTCCCATGCTCAAGCTTTTGTATTAAAAGAAAACTTTGTGTTTTCTAAAATGCCAGAATGTTCCCAAAGAACAAAGGCCAGACAGAAGTCTTGGTTTGAAATCCTACTTCAGTATTTCTGAGTGCAGCTACAACTCTCTAAGAATATATAATTACATTGGTAATTATTTTTAAAAAATAGTTTTTAAAAATTGGATATGTTTATTATAAATTAGTGATAAAGTTATACACAAAAAGGTGTGTTAAAGAGGAATATTAACACTGTAAAATGAACCACTACAATCAAGGGTGCCTGTGAATTATTTTTGGGTGAGTGCTCACTTAATAGACAGCTATTCAACATTTTGTTCTACATTCAGTACTGTGTGTTGGGCCTATGCCTCATTTACGACATACTACACAAACTCTTTTCTAAAGACGAAATTAATTTATAATGTGGCTTTCTATAGTAATAACCACTATCATTTTCTAAGTTCTTCAGAAAAGTTAATGAATTTGTTACAACGTTACTGAGATGAGCAGGCATTATTAGTCCCATTTTACAGGACAGGAAATGAAACAAAGAGACCAAGGACAAAAACATCCATTAATCACGAGTAGCCAATCTGAAATACCTCGAGTTTGATTCGAGTTTGATTTTTCATAATATTTTTAATTATATAACACTACATATGATCATTCTTATTTTGCAGTTCCTTCCATCATTCATTGTAATTCTCTCCACTTTTACAACAAAACAGGAAAGGAACATACATTCATCCTTCCATTACATTATCACTGATTCATCCCCTGTAAATTCATTCAGTGCATTGTAGAGGGAAAGTTCCTTGGGAAATAGTACATAGTCATGTTATTAAAAGTTGTAAAAAGATGCCCTAATAAAGAAGCAAATAAAAATGATTGTGCCAGCAACTTTAATTCTTCCACTTTCCTGGCACCCACTGCCTAAATAGCATATTTCAATAAAGAGGTTTTGTGAAGCAATTTAATTTAAGAATCAGGCTGAAGTAAATTATAGAGAACAACTTTAACTTTTGAGCTGGCTTCTCCCTTTCTCCAAATCTTTCCAGTAGAGCATCCCAGTTCACTACATCTCTCAGCAGAGAGGGAAGAATGAACCTGAGTTCCCAGAAAGGGAGCAAGAACATGCAGAACTGGACACATTCATGGGGTTTCTAACTCTGGCCACTGGCCATTCTCCCATGGCTCCTGTCACATAGTTTCTTAATACACATTTCTAAAATTGAACACCATAGCAACAGATTTTCATACATACACAGAATTTCTGAGAAATATGTGTAGCATTTTGGCTCTAAAACTTAGTTAAGCAAAAGTTCTAAGCCAAAAGTACTGCAATGTATGTCAGAGAGCCATACAAACAGAGCATGCAACCAGACCCACTCACAACATAGTCCTGTTCCCAACTACAACCTAATTATGACATTTTATAAATGTTAGGTAAGGATCACACGATCTCTGCCTGATCAATGACTGAAGTGTCTTTTTCATTTTTTTTTCTTCTGATAACTAATAACAATATTAAAATTACGCTGAAAACTAGTGTAATGGACATCAAAAGATGTCAGCGTGTGTTTACTTGAAGGGAATCCTTATGGCCAACTTGATATGCTAATCACTAAAACTGAAGGAAGAGATGGTACACTATTATGAGTGCTAGCCATGAAACAGAAAATAGCAAAGGATGGGTAAGAAAAAGATGGAAAGCTTCTTCATTCGCTGAATAAATGGCTGGCCTTATATACAACCATGTACGTATTAATAAAAACTTTTAAGACTACAGTTAAGAAATAATATTTCAACCATACACTTACACCAGTAACATTATTTCAATATCTTCATTACACTAAAAGGCAGAAAATTACATGCCTGAGTTGGTACACTTTCATCATAATTCTGTCTTACTGAACTACAATAACTAATTTTGTTAATAGAAACCTCATAAAATAGTGCTGTTCTATTTTTACTTCTTGAAATCACTTAAAGTTGTAAGAACCTCCCTCACAATTGCAATATTGGACACATTACAGTCAGTCTTCCCACATTTTTCTATTTAGGGAACTCTCTATTCATACTGATTCTAAAATTCATACTCTCACTTCTCCATAGTACACAGGCAGTTTGACTCTATCCTGCTCTTTCTAGCGATTGTTCTCTATTTCCAGTAAGAGTTTTTTTGAGAACAGTCCTATTCATATTCCCCTTTATTGTCAAGAAAGTTGCTTTTGAAACCAAGTTCCACTATCAAATGCTATAAATCATATTCATTTGTGACAAAAATAAATTCTGCTTGTATTACATCAAAGTTAGGGGGTTACCACCAGACCTATTTTCAGTCAGGATAATTATTTTTGAACTTTCCTAACAGTCATCTGGTGCCGCATTTTCATTGTTATATTGAAGTAAGTTGGTATCTGACATTACTTGTCCATTGTGACAAAACAAAAAGTCATTTACTGTGAAGTCTTTACTATAAACTAGCAAAACTTGCATTTTTGCTAAATGTAATGAGAGGAATGAGCTTCAAAATAATCCAGCACTTACTATTCATATGCATTTTTCCATGTAAAGAAAAGAGCATGTGAGAATGAATTTCACAGAAGTTCAAAGTTTTTAAAAAGCATACAGCAACAACAATTCATTGTTTCTTTTACTGTACTTTAAAAAAATGTACTAGGCTATAAAGCCCACAAAAAGACATAGGGAGTAGTGTCATAATCAGCAATACGGGTAACTAAATTTTATTTTAAACAGAAA
>VYZV01013285.1:59658-86760 GCA_013401275.1 Pandion haliaetus | reverse complement strand
ATTTGCCTGCCTCCCTGAGCAGGGACCTGTATCCATTCCCCTCCATCCCTTAGGTCCTCTCCTGTCTCCTGGTGGCAAGATGGTAGGGGATCCTCCACTTCCTGAGGAGCCTCCATCTCCTGCCTCTGCCTCAGGGATGGCAGGGTGTGGGTCCACCAATCTACCATCTCCTTCTCACACTCCCTGATGCTCCTTAACTTTTCCACATCTTCCTTCAGTTCTGCCACCAGGCTGAGCAGATCATCCACCTGGTCACACCACACACAGGAGTTGTCCCTGCTGCCCTCCGGTACCAGCAACAGGCTCAGGCACTCCCTGCAGCCAAAGACCTGGACAACTGCATTTTTGCTTGGGAGCTCCATCTTCATCGCCACATTTTTCCTAGCAATGGCTTTCACCCAAGTGGCAACCACAGGTGGTTCTCCTGAGGGGATGATGCCCTCCGCTTGAGTAGCCTTCCAGAGCTGGGATGAGGACAGCATCCTCCCTGCGCCAACTCCCACGCAAACTGCCGCACCATGCCCTTTCTGATGCGCTCCTGGTCGCCGGCGCTCCTCAGGGCCGTTGTCCACTTCAGTCTAGCACTTAGCCACCGAACTTACCATTGCCGCTGCTGGTCTTGTCGCTGACTGAGTTTCTACCCTTCCCCTCTTATACGCAANTTATTGACTCTGAATTGGAACCCAAACTTTGCAACTTGATGGACTTATTTTTTACTGTTTTGATGTATTTATAGGTAAAAGTACAAACTGTAAAGTTACTATAGTAAAATATTTCTCTCTGCCAGGTGTGAGTGTGCGTGTGTTTGGTTTTTTTGTTTGTTTTTTTTTTTTTTTTTACCTCCTGCATAATTTCACAGCAGCAGATAAAAAACCCAACCAACCAAACTATATTAAAGATTGTTATTTATGAGACAACTATGTAACATGGCTAATAGAAAAGAGTTTGTCTTAAAAAGTATCTCCAGTCTGACTATCTGCCCTTAGCTTAAATGTTAAGAAGTATCAAACTCAGACAAGAGGTTATTACAAAGGAATCTTGGAGTATGATGGGGTACTTTTTTCAAAAAGTTTGTTGAGAAACTAGAGCAAGATCATAGTAAAAAGAATAACTGAAGGACTGAAGAACATGCTTTGTAGTCTTTTAGGATCTCAATCTATTTTACGTCAGAAAGATTAAAAAAGATAATTTGCTTACAAGTGGGAAATACGTCCGAACGAACAGAAGTTTGATAGCAGAGAGTTGGTAATGAGTTATATTAAGACCCAACAGCTGAAAAGTGAAGCTAGACAAGCCCATTTAATCAAAAATGCAAAGCAGATATTTTGATATTGTAGAGGATCAGGGATACTTGAAAGTCAGCTATTTATTTTACTTGCACAGAAGATCAGCAGATCACTTTTAGTAACAATTAGACTTCTGAGGCTTCTCTCTGGTAAATCCTTAAACGTAAAAAGAGCAGACCAAGCTAAATGTATGTCTATTGGTGTGATCTACAGCTATACTGTTCTCTAGCTTTATACTTCATAGTAATGACGTCTGGAGAACCATCTCACTGCACATTTGGGAACAGCATGGCTGTTATGCATCATAACGCATTTGGTTAATAACAGGTTACATAGCTTTATATAATAAACACAACTCAGTCAATTAAAGGACAGCCAGTCAAGCCAGAAATGTTACTTCCACAAAGTGTAAAAATAACTGGAATTCTCATACTCTACAACAGTATACTACTTAGTATGGCTAAAGTAAAAAAAATAAATTTGCATGGATTAGAAAAATGAGACACTAAGTAAAACTGAAAAGTTAATGGAATATGCCAGTGCACATATAAATATGTGGATACATGTACATATGTATACACATGCACAGTTATGTGTACACATGCACAGTTATGTATACACAAAGTATAAAATTAGTCCCTTTTACACTTGTGCCAAAACCAGCACATGTAACCCCATCCTGCAGCAACTCAGAAACCAGACTCAGAGCTGGATGCAGAGAAATGGCAGCTTCGAAAAAACTGAACACTCACCTCCTACTAAAAAAGTGTCCTCTGATGTTGGGAGAAATACAAATTCCGCTTACTGAATTAACTACTTTTGAGATGCAATACCCTTTCCATTACTAATGAACACCTGGAATCACTAGCTCCACTAATGGATACTATAACACAAGCTTAACATCACAAAAACAATTAATTTATACGGCTCAAAATGAACATTTCACTGCAACAGGTTAAGACATAGCAAGAGCCTTATTGGCAGCCATGACCACGCTTCCACTTACTTTAAATACTGTCCTCCTTCCCCCAATGTGCAGGGATATGCCATCTTAGTGCCCTCCCACTGGTGTGGGCTTTCCTTTGGGAGCATGAACGCAAAGGAACAATGCCCTTACTCCTCTGACAACGGCTTTTAATAGACTGCCAGGCGGAAGATCCTGCTACTCTTGTCTCTGTCTCACAGGATAAAATAGAACTCAGATTTTGAAGTAAAATTATTCATTTGTACCGGGTTTACCTGACAGGGCGCCGGCAGCAGCTGGCGGGGGGTCTGTGGGGGCAGCAGTCCGCTGTGAGGAGAGGCGAGGGGCTGCCCCGGGCCGGACACAGCTGGTTCCAGCCAGTTCCACCTGAGCCCCTCAGCCACGGGCAGGCGCCTTGCCCCAGACTGGAATTATGAAAGAGCTAGAGCAGTATGCAGCAATGTACATTAAATGAAGGCTAGGTCGTACTAGTGTGCTATGCAGTATGAGAAAGTGAGATAACCAAACTCGTCCCTAAATTAAGACTTGTTCACCAGTCATGGCTGGTTTGCTTTCAGTTAGTGATGCTGATCAACAGAATGGATGTAAGGGCATTTATCAACTAAGGGAGTGAGCCTGAGCTGCAAAATCCTGATCACATTCAGAGCTTTCTACAGTGTCCCTATGGTAGGCTTATGTTCTCAGGCTAAACGAAGGAAGGATTTTGATATATATTTTAACTTTCCTGTTCTATGCAGCTAATAGCTCTTGTTGTGCACCAAAGCTAGACAGACACTGGAGATACATAACCTCCCGAAAAACCCATAAAGGTTTTGCAACACCAAGGAGACAGGCATACTGCTGTACTTACAAGGTTTGGCTGACATGATCTGAGAGGAGCTTAGATATAATAATGACAAGTTTGATACTGAGATGGAATTACTGAAAAGAATTTGTAAAAGGGAATTTAGAGAAACAAAGTATTAAAATATGTTGTTACGTACCAGCGGTGCAAAATTAAAGCAATCAACGGATTTGGGAGCTCAGCATAAACAAGTAATACAAACATAAGGCTTAACCAGTTGCCTTCACAGACTGTTAACTGAAGGGGGAGAGTTTGAGCTGCCGAACAAAGTACTGCATCTAAAGATAAGCAAGTCATTTCCATTAATAGCAGGCTCAGCTCAGCTTCAACTGGCCCCACCAAAACATGGCTCCCTGGCTCCAGCACAGGCTCCACAGTCCATGGCTGATAAACACATGGCTTTGAATCCCAGCCATTCCATGGGTGTATTTAAAAGTAGAAAGATGAAAACTGTGGATGAGATTCCAGATAAACACAACTGGTTGATCCACACAACTGCAAATTCATACCTACATAGAAATGTAGTCTCCCTTTATAATGTCTTTCACCACTTCTTAGGCTATTTAAATGAAAGAATTATACAGACTAAATTAAAACATTCTCTTCCTTGCACTTCTCAGATAACATCCCATATAATCAGAAGAATAGCCCATGGAAGAACTTAGCACCTACTCCTTGAAATGTCTTTGTTAGAAAAGAGAAATTTAATCCCTTCATAATTAACATTTTATTTGGGTCATTGAGTTTAGGCAGCTTGCTTTTCCCTTTCTCCTGTATAGCATGCTATATGCCATGGTGTTTCTTCACAGTAACGCTTTATTGAGAAATATAGTAATTATATCCACTCACCTTCAGATAATCTAGTTCAGACACAAATTGTTACTAATTTTGCAATATACTTAGTCTCTGGATTTGATGTAAGTAGTGGGATTAATATTGATTTCAAACTTCTCACACAAATTGTTTCAGGGAAACCTCACAAACATGCAAATTAACCATTTGCTTCTAAATTTTCAATTTTTTTCATCAAGTTCACTATTCAAGTCCTACTGACATCACTGGGACTTCACTGGGAGAATTACCCATTGCTGGTATTACCCATTTTCCTGCAATTGAAGCAACAAAACTTGTAGAAAAATGTGTGTGATGGAACAAGACATCACTGATGAAGAGAAACCTGTATTGCCGCTGTGGAGTATACAACCCCAAAAAATTATTCTAGCAGGCTTTGAAGCATTACAGGGCTCAAGGTAGAAGAGTTGATTAATCTTGATAAACACCTAATATTTGTAAAGGATGGAAATTCATCACTGTGAGAGAGAACAGTTTACAAGACTGACAGAATAAAAGTATTTCATTCAAGTAGACATAATGAGTTACAATGGATTAAGAGAGTGAGTCTCAGATCTGCAGAAAGACAGAAGGTGGTATGTGGGAATAACAGATGAAAGGATGAACGGATGAGACCTAAATATTACATACTTATTATTTAAAAAAAATAAATCCAGAAAGACCGTTAATAAAATAATCAACAGGGAACAAAGCAGTTGTCTGAAGTGAAAGAGTCTGTCCATAAATCATGACAGCTCCCCTTGAACTAAGTTGATTTACAACACAGACCTAACAAAAATAATATATAAATCTGGAAAGCAAAAGAATTATAAAACTAAAAAATAAGCCACAGGTTCACTAGAAACACAAAAGACTTCTGACAATCTTTTAAATAGCTCCAAGGAGAGCTTCAGTCTTCTGAAATTGAATTCTTAAGGGTGAAAATGAAAACGATCAACCCTGAAACTTTAGCAAATGGTTTTGAAAAAGGCAGTTTCTAGATTTAGTAGAGGTTTTTCCCTACTTCAGTTTATGACAGAAAGATCACTTTAAGTAAAAGATGAATCAACACATATATGCTTTGGAGACCATTTAAGTTAGATACTGGGATGAAAGTTTCACATATAGCCATATATTAAAAGACTAAATCTGTCAAAAGTAAATTCTACCCTAAATATATTGGTTATATGGAATTTTACTTCTGGGCATTTCACAAAGGCATCTTATACTTGCTATGTCATTAAAAAAACAGGAATAAAATAAAAGTTCCTAATTTTTTTTAATGGAAAATATTAAGCATCTGATTAGTCACTGAAGGAAAAAAAAACCAGACAAGTTTGCTGAAAAGATTTTAATATCTTCCTGGTGGGGTTGTGTGTGGTATAAATTTAAGTTAGACTTTTCACAAGACTAAAATTTGTGAGTACAACTTCATGTGTCCAAAGTGTACTTCTACAGTAATTAAATTTTTCATCTAATAGCATCTGCCACAGTCCCTGTTTGAATACTTGAGAGGCACAAAGTCTTCAACTATGTGGAGAACAACTACATCCAGTTCTACTAATACTTGGATTTCAAACAACCGGCTTCTGTCTTACCCTTAAAAGGCAGCTGCTTAGAAGAACAGGTAAATACAGAGAACAATTTTTTATGCATCTGAAAGGTATATTCTGTTTACATGTACACTATCAAATAGCTTTTTATTTCTGTTCTCTCCCCAATCTGAGTTCCATCATCAAACATATTGCATGAATGTTAGTTCACTCAGCTTCCCTCCAAGGGAACTCACTCTTTCCCCCCTCTCCCCAAGACAAAATCTAGGTGAGGTATAGAGCATAGCTCAACTGAGACAGCCAGCCACCAGCAGCATACCACTAAGATTTGCTCCTACAGCATCTACACAGCTCTACACTATTGTTCCAGCAAGTTTTACGCACCCAAACTCTCTGTTTGGGGCATATGTGGAACCTAGAGGAGATTGACACACTGGATCATAATTATTTATAATTGCTTCCACACACAAACCCTTTTTGAGAAAGTAAGGTGGAAATTTGATCTGAAAGACTGTTTTTGATTTTGGGCTTTTAGAATTTTATATGCTATTCTTAATAAGCACACTAGTAGTAACAATGTGAGATAAAATAAAATCCTGGTTGCTATTACTTGTTTCACATGTCTTTTAATACTTACATATATTCCAAAAAGCCAAATTATACTTACACCTGAAAGAAGAACAGGAGGAATAAGCCTAATTATTTATCAAGTAGGGAAGTCTGAAAACAAGTAGGTTTGCAGTATAGATGTGGAATAAAGGATCAGAAAGGGCTACTTTCCCACCCCAACCCCAAAATGACAAACAGTAACGTTAATTTATTTTCTATATGACCTCAGAAACATCTTGTTTCAAGTGCAATGTTAAGGAGTTAAGCCTATTAGTATAAATATACAGGTAAACCTCAATTTTCTACTATTTTTAAATCAGACGGAACTTCATTAAAAGAACATGTTTTCTGGAAGAAGTATTTGGCACAGTATGAACCTGTATTTCCCCTGGGTTCCCAACATCAAAAATACAATATTTTTCTGTGTGGTTTCAAGGATGAGCTCTGTTCAGCTTGAGGGTAACCTCTACTTTACACCGAAGGAGAAAAAGATTTATCCCATTTCTGCTCCATCATGCTCTCCACTAGCAAAACCAGAGAGAGTTGATTATCCCTCAGTATCATTTTCTCCTCTGAAATTGAAAGGGAGAAACAGAATAAAAAAAGAGACAACTGTGGTATATTAATCAAAGGAAGGGGGAAAATTGGTATTTAGGAAGATGAAAACTACTATGAATAAAACCAACATAGCCACAATGAGCTAGACATTAAAAAAAAGGAATTGAAAGATCAACAGATAGACATTACCATAATATAAATATACATTTACATAGTGGACTTACACACAGTCTGACAATCCAGCTGTACTGATAACAAGAATATCTTTTTTCCCTCTGCCCATATAGTCTGGATTGGCAGTGTTACATAACATCAGCCAGTAACAGCTGCAGAAAAGTTGGCATCCTTACATTTTGGAATGCAACAAGTGTAATATATGGAAGCGTATTTAAAAACATAAGACCAACAGAGGGCAAACCCACCTGGACATCAGTTAGCATGTTTATTTTTCTCACTTCCTGTCATATTAGAGTTTTATGATTTGATCAAAAGTATCCATTTATTTATCCTTGATTTGGATTGAATATTTTTTCCCAAAATTAGCTCATGTAAAGGGTATCGATAAATCAATCTCCCAAGACTCAAGATCATGCCATTTTCTTGTATGAAATCCAAATATTTCTATTTGGAAATGACAGCATGGCATGCCATGAAAGTTCCAGTTTGCATGCTTTATGTTATATGACCAAATCTTTTCAGCTAATTTCAGGTCTGCTGATGCACAAAAGACTGAAGTAGGACACAGGATTTGTAGAGGTACTCTTACAAGAATGCCCAGACAGACATGATGGACCAGAAAGGTATTTTCTTCCTTTACAGTAGAGTTTTATGCTGGATATTGAATGGTATCCAATATCTCCTCACAAAAATACTGCTCATAGCTTACTTTTTTTTAAATGCTTCATGAGTAGCTCAAATTTTCATGGGCATCATGAACTCCAACTGGCATAGTATTGGGTTCATTAGTAGGTTGAAACAATTTTCAAAACATGTACTTTATAAAAGACCATTGTATCCAGACTGGTTATTTAGAGCTGATGGGCATATCTGGGGTCTCTGAAGAGCAACTGTAGCATCAGATGTGTGAAGCGTTCCCAGCCATTGTCTCTAGTGATTAAAAAAAATGAGTTTTCCTGGCTTTATATCTGGAGATTATAAGTTTTTCCTGCATAAGAGCATTACAGAAACCTATTTATCTATGCCCCCCTAGGGAAAACCAGCTAGCCACAAACGGTGGTTTAAAAAATTACATAATACTACTTGCTATAGGCTATTTAATAGCTATAAAACCCACGATGAAATCTTCTGACATTCAGATTGCCTTTTATTTAAAGACAGAGATTTTTACCCCTTTGGAAACCACTCCATTATTCAGCAATATGAAAAACACAACTTCTGCAAGCACTGGGTAGCTTTGTCCTCTTTCTCTAAGACTTTGTGGATTGCTGAATTAAAGGTGAAGAACCATTACAAGAAGCAATTACAAAACCAAGAAACAAAACCCATGGTTTTGCTTTTTCAACATTAGATTAATTACATGTAAACATATATCTGAGATTCATACAGAGAAAACTCATCAAGAGGTTTCTGCATAAATACTAATTAGGCCTCCACTGTACGGATGTTATAAAAATGAGTCACTGAAAGTACTTGTCTATTAGGGCCTGAAATGGGCATGTTAGTATCACTCTAGATTTTATTCTCAGAAATATTTCTTTTTGACCTTTTCTTTACACAGCATTACCTAGAAGTCAGAAGCAAGTTAGAGAAGTAGAAATGCTGTTTCCTACTTAAGCAAAAGATCATCTATATTGATATCTGAAACCTTAAAAGGTTAAAAGACTCTTAAAGACCACAGGTTTTTGTTTTAATATCGCCAAATATGGGCCCATTTAAAGACCAATTAAATGAACACCATTCCCTCTCTAAACCTTTATTACCTTTCTCCATTGTCAATCACTTCTACACAAAATGTGGACATCTGAATTCGACAATGAAGAGGTTAAAAACAAGGACACACTTACTGTCTTGAAACACATTCAGCCACTACTGTCGTGGGATGGAAATGTTACAGGCTGCAACTTAGCTAAATTTCAAGGATCAGGATGAAAAAAACACTTCATGTAAAAAAAAAAAAAAAGATTCATATGCAAAGAAAAATCCATAAACTGTTATAAGATATGAAGAACCACTTCAGAAATACAACATATTTGCATTTGAAGAAACTAGTTTATTGTTTATTATATAGCTCTAAACCCCATAATAAAATCTAATCTTTCCACCTCTGTGTAAACAGAGCTTTTATTTTCAATATTTTGTTTCTATAATAAATATCATATTATGATATTAGATGTAATAATGTGCATAATCTATATGTAAGCTACATGCAATGTGTAATGTAATATTTAATTTATTACATTGTGACTTTTGCAGACTAAGGAAAACCTTAAAATTAGTGAATGACATGCACTCTTTTCTTTCCAGGCAATATTTTCCTTTCCCCTAGTTTCCACTATTTTTCCCTTTTTCACTCACCTCAGTCTGAGGATGTCAAGTTCTCAGATGGACAAATGACAAGATCTATTGTTTTCTTTTTTTCTTAAACACAGAAAATATGTGAATACCTGAGGTTTTTTCCAGCCTTGCTTTGGTCCAGAAAACAAGACTGTGAAATTTGCACACCTGTTATTGACTAGTGACTCCAGAGAAATTCACCATATAACATTCTCAAAGAGACATGTTTAGAGTACCCTGCCTTAAACCATGTTTTTCTTAAATACAATTTTAGTTAGACAAAAGTAAATTTTTTACAAGTATCTTCATTTTATTTTAAGCTGCCATAAGTTTTGGTTCCTGTATAAATCTGTAAGTAAATGACATTTGCAGAAAGATATACTTAATTTCAATTCCTGTTTGTACTGCACCTAACTGCAGAACCACGAATGAAACTTTATTTTAAATACTGAGTATAATACAGTCAGGGGTTTGTAGAAAATTGCAAACCGATTTTAGACTTTAATTGCATTGCCTTCTACTGTGAGGTTGAATCCTAAACTAGCTGGACATTTGGTTCTAATATTGTGAGGAACTTTACCATTTTTAATTCATTTACAAATAACCCAAAGCTATAATCTTTATAATTAAGTCTTCTAGCTGAACATCATTCTATTTAAAGAGCAGAGAGTCATACCCACACTGAGAGCCTGCCTGCCCAGACGTATGGGGGCTTGGGAGTACGAGCCTCCATCTAGAGCCATTCACATCCGTGTCAGGAGCAGGCTCCTGTTTCAAGCACAGAAGCCTCTCAGCAATCTTTCTATTGCCAAACATGCCAATTTCAAACTGGATCAGAAGTCATCTGCAGATTTCTAAGAATGTTTAATACCTACATTGTCAACTGCAAATGTTACCTGTATTGTATTGAACAGCACTTTGCAAGGAAGCTATAGGAGCATGGCAGTTTGCTTTTCTTTCAGATTTTTTTTTTTTTTTTTTTATGGTAAGCACTTAGAATTAAAAGTTGTTGCCTTCAGCATTAAAAGCACTGTGTTGCCAATGTTTCCACCATCTCACCAGCTTTTAGTTTCAATGGTATTTTCTCATAGGATAATGAATAACAACTCCTATCTGGTATTTTCTTTCATGATAGAAAATCTCATTTTCTCTTTATTATCAGGAGGCCTGTCTGGCAACTTTTACCTATGTCATTTTTCCACTACACATGTATTAGTTCTTCCTTAATTTCTGCTCACATTTCTTCAGACAGACAACTCCTGACTCTGACAAAAAGTTATGCCTGATATAGGCTCCAGTTAAACAGGAATTTTTCTATTTCCTGTAATATCCTATTCTACTGCACCTGAAAACATTTAATTGTACGATTACTGACCTCATTCATCATTATGAGAACTCTTATACCTTATCATTCCCAGCAAGTCATTAGGGATATGCTGGCTAAGACTTACATCATTCTCTTCAGTTAATATGTATCATTTCATTAACTGTATTTGTGTTGATGAGATAAAACTGGGGGGAGCGGCTGATACTCCAGAGGGTCATGCTGCCATCCAGAAGGACCTGGACAGGCTGGCCAGAAATGGGCTGACAGGAACCACATGAAGTTCAACAAAGGGAAGTGTGGAGTCCTGCACCTGGGAAAAGACAACCCCAGGCACCACTATATGCTAAGGGATGCCCAGCTGGAAAGCAGCTTGGCAGAAAAGGACTGGGGGTCCTGGCGGACACCCAGGTTGAACATAGACCCGTAATATGCCCTTGTGGCAAAGAAGGCTGATAGTGTCGTGGGCTGCATGAATAGGAGTGCTGCCAGCAGGCTGAGGGAGGTGATCCTTCCTGTCTACTCAGCACTGGTGAGGCCACACCTGGAGTACTGTGTCCAGTTCTGGGCTCCCCAGCACAGAAGAAATATGGAGCTATTTGAGAAAGTCCAGCAAAGGGCCATGAAGGTGAGGGACTGGAGCATCCTACCTATGAGGAAAGGCTGAGAGAGCTTGGACTATTCAGCCTGGAGAAGAGAAGACTCTGTGGGGATCTTATAAATGTGTGTAAATACCTGAAGAGAGGGCACAAAGAAGACTGAGCCAGGCTCTTTTCTGAGGTACCTAGTGCCAGGATCAGAAGCAATGGGCATGAGCTGAAACACAGGGGGTTCCCTCCGAACATCAGGAGACACTTTGTTACTGTGAGGGTGACTTGAGCACTGGCACAGGTTGCCCAGGGAGGTTGTGGAGTCTCCAACCTTGGAGACCGTCTAGACTATCCTTCAAAAGACATCTGGACATGATCCTGAGCAACCAGGTCTATGTGGCCCTGCTTGAGCTGAAAGGGGTTGGACCAGATGACCTCCAGAGTTCCCTTCCAACCTCAACCATTCTGAGATCCTGCAAACTCATTTGGAGATACAAGATCAATGAATTCTTCTGTCTAGCTTTTGAAGTCAAATATGTCACTCTGAAAGGATTTAGTACTATGGATGCTTATTCAAGTGATTAGAAACTATCAGCTTATTAAAAAGCCTTACCAGTCAATAAATTAGCCTATCAGCATTATCATATTTGTTTCTGTTCCAAATAGCTAGATACTGACCTGAACTATCACCACTGTTATAAATGTAAGAAAATATAAATAGTAATAACATCACTCCTTAGTTACTCCATAACCTCCAGTTGCATACGGCAATAAAATAGATTCTTAATTATATATTTACTTGGGGTTTCTTTAGCCTAAATGTGGACAGTTAAACTATACGGAGACTTCTTTATTTGGTCATATTTCTCACTTGTTCTTGTAATAGTTTTGAATAGAATCAAGTTGTAAAATAGGCAAGCAAGAATATTTATCCACTACAGACTTAGGTTTTAGTCTTACAAGTGTTTTTCACTCAACCCTTGTTTTTTACCTATTAACAACTTCACTATATGGTTATTTGACCCCATGCACACTTGCTTTCATCTGTATGTATGAACTAAAGCCTGTTCTGTCCTCTAGCTTAGCCCATAACCTGTCTTCAGATACAAAAGAGATGTGGTGAATGCCCTAGCACTGTCCTAACAACCCTTTCCAAAGGCAAGACATTTCCTCACAGTTGACTCTGCTGCAAAGGAACAAATCCCAGAGCACCACAGCACAAAGCAGCAAGGGTAAGCTCCCCCAGGCACACACGTACATGTTGGTTTGGGGACAGCAACACACAGAAGGCCTTGCTGTGGGAATACTTATGCTCAGGTTAGGTTAACTGGAACACTCTGATAGCAGTACTAATTAGCTCAGATAAGTCCGCAATAGAGATATTCCCTATACAGACGTTCACACCATCAATGTATCCTCATGTACTTTTTTATATTTCCTTTCTGGGACTAATGGGTATTGGATGGCCAATGGTCACAAAACTAATTCTGACTGCTGAGAATGAAACATTACGGAACGTAAATATATGAATGGAATTGCATTAGGGAATAGAGTTTGAATGGAAAAAATAATGATAAAAGTATTAGCGTTTAACCTCTGGCTACCAAGGAGGACAGAACACGTGAGCACAGAAAGATGAAAATTCATTACAAAGAACGGAGGGGCCAAGAAGGACCTGCCCAATGCATTGAAAGGGCCAACATAGGTAGTACATGAAAATTGCTTTTCTGTCCTAAGATATGACATTTATATGCTAGTGAAGCTGCTACTACAAAACATCTTTTACCTGTGTAGCCTTTTAGGGTTGAATCCCTCTTGCTATTCTTTGAGCCATATTAAATGATTTAAAGCTCAAAACAAAAGCACTGAAATTACCAATTCAATCTTGTCTCTTCCCTTTTGAAAAAAAGTGAAAATGGAAACTGGCTTAGTAGTACAATGCATGGGAGACTTTATGGACACTGCTATTCTTTGAGAGGCATCCTATTTTGCTCTGTAGTTTTACTCTCCATCCATCACATCAAATGCAGAGATATGACTCCTAGCATTTCCCTACAGAACATTGTCATACTGTGGTGGGTTAACCCTGGCTAGTTGCCAGGTGACCACCAAAGCTGCACTGTCACTCCCCTCCTTAGCTGGACAGGGGAGAGAAAATATAATGAATGGCTCTCATTGGTCAAAATAAGGACAGGGAGAGATCAGTTAGCAATTACCGTCACAGGCAAAACAGACATGGGGAAATTAGTCTAATTTATTACCAATCAAATCAGAGTAAGGTAATGAGAAATAAAACCAAATCTTAAAACATCTTTCCTCCTCCCTTCTTCCCGGGCTCAACTCCATTCCCAATTTTCTCTCTCTCTCTTCTCCCCCGAGCGGCACAGGGAGACGGGAAATGGGGGTTGCGGTCAGTTCATCACACGTTGTCTCTGCCATTCCTTCCTCCTCAGGGGCAGGACTCCTCACACTCTTCCCCTGCTCCACCTTGGGGTCCCTCCCACAGGAGACCATTCTCCACAAATTTCTCCAATGTGGGTCCTTCCCACGAGATGCAGTCCTTCAGGGACAGACTGCTCCAGTGTAGGTCCCCCGAGGGGTCACAAGTCCTGCCAGAAAATCTGCTCCAGCGCGGGCTCCTCTCTGCACAGGTCCTGCCAGGAGCCTGCTCCAGCACGGGTTTCCCATGGGGTCACAGCCTCCTTCGGGCACCCACCTGCTCTGGCGTGGGGTCCTCCCCAGGCTGCAGGTGGATATCTGCTCCACCGTGGACCTCCCTGGGCTGCAGGGGGACAGCCTGCCTCACCATGGTCTTCCCCAAGGGCTGCAGGGGAATCTCTGCTCCAGCGCCTGGAGCACCTCCTCCCCCTCCTTCTTCACTGACCTGGGGGTCTGCAGGGCTGTTTCTCTCGCATATTCTCAGTCCTCTCTCTCAGCTGCTGTTGCACAACATTTTTTTTTCTCTTTTTAAAATATTTTACCACAGAGGCACTGCCATCATCGCTGATGGGCTTAGCCTTGGCCAGCAGCAGGTCTGTCCTGGAGCTGGCGGGCACTGTCTCTATCGTACATGAGGGAAGCTTCTGGCATCTTCTTACAGAAGCCACCCCTGTAACCACCCCACTACCAAAACCTTGCCATGCAAACCCAATACACATACCCATATGGCAGTCAGCTGCAAGCACAGTCTCCTTTCATCTCATTTTTCTATACAGACAAAAACCTGTGCAGGTTCTCTGCTCAGCAACAAATGCAGTCACAGGGCTTGGAACCTTCAACCAGAAGTCTCAGATGTGCTAAACAAACAAGGTCTCCACTAAATCTTACTCTACAGAAAGCAGTTGTTGTGGAAAATGAACTTGCTTATGCTAGCCAAGCTTATATAGTTTCCATTCTATAAAAAAAAAAATTTGACACTGACACAAAGTATTTTGTTGGTAGCTTGCACTTGCCTTATCTTAGAATTTCTTATTCTGATAAAAACATGCAATTCTCCACCTTTCATTTCAAACTCTAGCATGATGCTGTGTTTTCCATTCACATCTTGCCTGTAGGTCACTTGTCAAAAAATTTTTTTCAGCTATGTCATATTCAGTTTTCAGGTCTATTTGTTTTCTGCTTGCTTACTCATCTACCATGTACTGTTCCTGCTGACTTTGCAGCTTTAGAGGTACTATGGCAGTACATTTTGCAATTACAGAATAAGGTTTGTGATGACTCTTCTGAAGTACCATTTCTATGATCCTCATGTTACCACTCCAGGTCTCCTCCATCTCATGTTTCTGTTTTCCTTACTACTGGATTTTTTCTTCACTGTTTCTTTAGATGAGTCTGATTCAGTACTGCAATCTAACAGTTCTGTGCCAGCATCTCCCTATTTTTATACTAATCATTTCAATGAAGTCACATAATGAAGGATTTTATTTTGAAAAGATAGGAGATGACAACGGTTTAATCTTGTTAAAAAAGATGAAACATATCCTTTTTGAAAGTATTTGCCTTAATTCCTCTCATTCATTTGTTTGCAATGAATTCCTTCAAATGAGTACTGTTTTCTTTTTTACTTTCTATTTTCTTTCTTCCATTTTGGAAGATGGAATTTCATGTAACACAGCTTAACTACTAAAATGCTTATATATAAAGTAACACTAATTTTATTCAGATTGGCATCCTTTGACAAACCAGATACTAATTTTAGGTGATGGTACTCACATGAACATCTGCTGTTGAACTCTTAATAACAATTATTCTTAACACCATATACCATTCCTATGAGAGGCTGAGAAAAGTATAATAATTGGTTAGTGAAAGCCTTATTTGAGATAGCAAGCATAACTATCTAATGTATATCTAGTTTTATTCCAGTTAGAATTGCCTACAGAGTACAAAAGAAAGAGCCACAAAGCTACTGGAACTTTTATCAGATAGAAATAAAGAATTTCTTTTCATTTGTCCTATACGGAGCCTACACTGAAGTTTTCACTTTAATGTGACAAACTCAAGCAATTGCACAATGTCCTGTCAGTCAATAAAATGTTAGCTTACCCAATAAGGACGTTATAAGAAAGAGAACAAAATTGCAGATAAGTCTCCACAGCAACCTGAAAAGCCTTTTTAGATTCCACAAGTTAGGACCCAACTACAACAACACATAAAGGAGATTACTTGGTCAATGCCAAAAATGTTCTGCAGCATAACTCAGTAGATGGCATTATTCTCACAAAATTAAATTGAAACACTATGGAGGTGTCAGGAAACTTAAAATTCTTGGAGGTGTGATCCTTCAGATTATGTAGGCAACCAACAACCGGCTCCAAGATAAGCCTTGCTGACTTTAGTAGTCTCACTGATCTAAATGGGACTGTTCAGTGCAGTTATTTGAGTGCATTATCAGGTTGAGTAGAAGGCCCACATTTCCAATCACCTGTCACCACTACAGATCTACCATTTTATGTAAGAGAAATATTTTAACCATGAAGTGAAAAATGTATGGAACAAGACATACTTACATTTTGCACACATTTAAGTCCTACATAGTAATGCTCTTATAATTTAAATGCATGCTGTATTTATTATAGTCACAGTTCCATCCAAAAGCAAGAATGATATTACAGGATAATATATCAAAGTAGCATAGCCAGATGGATTCATCATTCTGACCAAAACTGAAAAAGTCTTTATTCCTTATGCACATATCAACATCCAAAAAATAAAAATAAAATAGTCTGATAAAATAGTTCATATTTTTAAAAAGTTATCTGAAGGGTTGATGACTGTAAGATATGTTTGATGCAATCTATGTAGACATCTACAGAACTTCTCAGAAATATCTGTCTTAACATGCTATGGAGTGAGATGCTGTAATGAGATTATATACTTCAATGCAAGTGGTAGAAATTTGAACAAAGCAACCATGAAGGTGTTAATCCTGAACACAGATCCAGGATGAGATTCCTTCTGTGCTAATTTACTACTTCAAGCTAATTATTGTATCTTTAAGTACATTCTGTACCCCCTATTATAGCATTAATACTGAAAGAAAAAACCCCAACAAAACAGTTGTTTAATTTGAAGACATGAACACCTGCTTTACAATTAGTCTCACAAGTCTCACTCACCTGGAATAGCATTGCCTTCAATTAGTGCATATAGTCAAGGGTGAGTCATTTGAAGAGTTATTATAAGCACCCCAGTAGCTAATAGAGAAATGAGACTAATTCCCCATTTTGAAGGGCAGATTTTACTTCCATAGCACCCAGGTGCAGAAACAGATTGCTATTTGATGAACACACTTAAACTAGTTAGGAATGAAAACACATCCCGAATATAGGAAAAGTACTGCCATGGTTTCACACCATAATACTGAGTCTTTGAAAAGGTTGAGGTCATTTTGACCCTACTGAAAGACAGGAAGTTTCATGTTGCCAGTGAAGAATGGGACCACTATATAGAAACAGGTATTATTGTTCAAATTTAATGGACATGTGAACTGAATAAAAGCTGCCTTAGCAGATTGCACTGTTTTAAACTTTGTGCTAGCTCTCTGCTTCCTGAATGTTATTAGTTGGGCACATCACAGAATCTGATCTTGATGGACCTTGACCATGTTAATGGAGGCTACTACCACCATTACTAACGGTAACAGAAATTCCTTAGGCAAAGTTCTGCATTAGTGAAGATAACGGAAGTTTTGCCACTGTATTCAACTGGACCAGGATTTCACTGTCATAATTAAAGCCAAAAGTAAGAGGTCTTACTCCAAGCACAGTGATTACAATGAACATCTTTGTTACATACTTGATATCAGAGCACCGGCGAAGCCATTCTTCAAATTTCAAATTTTTATGATTACTAAAACATTTTCTCCCAAATATTTTATGGATTCAGGGATTTTGTTTTTAAATTTTATTTTTATTTTTTAAATGAGACCTGACAACTCCTGATGGAAAAAAAACCCCACACTCATTATTACATCACCAATTTTTCCCTTCCTTCAACTATCACCATGTGCATCCAGCTGGAATATATACTCAGGAAGGTGCGCAAGTGAGGCAAGAAAAACAAGTATGTCAAGCAGTCTGATTTACAGCAGAACTCCAATATACTTTTTCAAGAAAGAACTGAAAGAACAGAAGTGCAGATACAGTCTTAACTGCCCTGTTTATCAAAGGATAGGTATTGTTTAGAGCCTGTACAAATAAACACAAAAGGAAAATTTGGCTACCCCTAAGGCAGCAGTATCCAAGGAACCTGATTTTTTTTTCACTCATCCATAAAGCAGGACTGGATTCCTGGGAAGGAACTCTGCAATACAAAAGAGAATTTAGAAATTTCAGACCTGGAATAAGAAATACTGCCTGATGCTTCTCAGAAGGCAACACAATTTCTTCCACATGACCTCAATTCAGCTGGCTGTGAGATTTGCAAGGGGTAAGCATTTTAGATCTGCAAATACATCTCCACTTTGTCCTTCTGCTGATTATTACTCTAGGGGAATAATGTGACCACTGTTGGGGTAAGCATTAAAGCCAATGTTAATAGTTTAATTTGAGTACCGTTCAGGATCCAGAGGCAGTTACAGATTTGAGCGTTATCACCAACTGAGCAATTCTATTAACCTTTATACCCAGACTTTTGCATAAGGTAATACTAACACAGCAGAGGGAACAATAAGAGAATTGAAATCTGTAGAACAGTAGCACTAAAGGCATATTCAGAAAAATTTCCTTAGAGCTTAACTCAGGTAAACTTCACCAAATAAAGCACATTTTAGCATCATATCCACTTTGTCTTGTTTTTCTGTGTTTGTGGATTTTGCTTTGGATCCTCTCCTACTCCCCTGCCCCTCCAACCCCCAACAGCTACCCTTAGAAAAGAAGGTCTTGATTTAACTAGAGATTTAAAAATACAGAGAAACATGTATGTTTTACCAAGGTACATTTTGCATTTTTTTCTGCAAAGATTTTTTAACAAGATGTTTAGTTTCATCCGTAGTGGACAAATCTCACAGCTAAAACTTTCAAAGCCTTGTGTCTCACACTCAAGTCTAAAGGAAACTGAATGACAACAGCCAAAAAATTAATCTGTAAACCTTTACCCAAAAGTAAACTCCCGACTACTTTGCAGTAAGTAATGAGCAAACCACAGGATATATTTTCCACACTTAAATGAAAACCTAAATGTGGCGTAGAGAGAAGGAGAAAATAGCAATTCTTTACTAATTACTGTGTGGAAAATCTAAGCACTTTACACTCTGCTATCATGTTAATCCTGATGAGAAAGAAATCAACTCTTTCTTAAGCACATTGCAAAAGGCAACTTCAGTCAAACATGTACTTATATAGGGAGATTTGTTCTTTATTCCTTTATATGCTGTAGCACTGTTGTGCGTTAACCCCAGCAGGCAGTTTAGCCCCACCCAGCCACTCGCTCACTCCTCCCCAGTAGGATCCAGTAGAGAGTGGGAAGGGTAACAGTGAGAAAACTCGTAAGTTGAGATAAGAACAGTTTTATAGAGAAAGCAAAAGCTACACACACAAGCAAAGCAAAATAAGGAATCCATTCACTACTTCCTATTGGCAGGCAGGTGTTTAGCCACTGCCAGGACAACAAGGGTCCATCATGTGTAATTGTTACTTGGGAAGACAAATGTAACTCTGAACATATCACCCTCCTCCTTTCTGCCAGCTTTCATTGCTGAGCATGACATCATACGGTGTGGGATATCGCTCTGGTCGGTTGGGGTTAGCTGTCCTGGCCGTGTCTCCTCCCAACTTCTTGCGCACACCCAGCCTACTTGGTGGTGGGGCACCCTGATAAACAGAAAAGGCCTTGATGCTGTGTAAACACTATTTGTGGTGATTACATCCCTGTGTTAACACCCTGGTTTTGTCACCAATCCAAAACATGGCACCATTGCAGGTGCTATGAAGAAAATTAACTCTATCTCAGCCAAGGCCAGTATAAGCATCCTTCCTATTGCAGGGAATTTAAGATTTCCACTAAAGTAGTGTCAGAGTACTTAATAAAACTCTCAGTATCGACAGAGGAACTATCTGAAAGGTTAAGGGATAGATCCTGGAACTTTAATTGTTCATAATTCAATTTGCTTTTACTGTAGCCATTAACAACCAGCATACTTCAGGGCACTGTCAGGCTGTTGCAGTCCTGCTGCTTTGGGGTTGCCTTTGGATGGCTCAGGGAAAGCGGAGATCAAAGGCAGATCAGCTCAGTCCCTCAGCCCCACTCCCTGCAAAGTTACACTGCTGTCTCCCTGGCTGCACGCAATTATTTGGCTCTTAATTCTCTGCTGATCATAGTAACATGACTGAAGAAGGAGGGGGGAATGTTTTGTTAGACCCGTAGGAAGAGCAGATACTGTTAAGAGTTCCCTTCTCAGTGGCTCCAGATACAGCATGCAGGAGAGGAAGGAAACATAGGAAGGGATTGTTTTCACCTGTTGTCCTGTTGGACAACTTTCAGCTCATTCTTTCTTTACACAATGTTTTTGCCCCTCGAAAGTGAAAGAATAAGAAAGCCCTGGCTACACACTTAAAAGACCAATAGCACACTTCTAGGATTATTTCATTTCAAAAAATATAGTCATTATTTTCTTACATTTGGTGCAATGCAGTTGGGAGGCAGCAATTTCTTTACAAGGTGAAATGCATATAATGTATATTGTGATCAACAGTGATAAATTCTTTGTAGAATGAACTATCTAGGACCTGAGAAATAAAAATCCAGCATAAAAGATGGGATGACAGCAGGGGCTTTGAAAGCACAGGCACAAAGAACCAGGCCTGTAAACAACCCACAGATGACTAATTACCAGTGATTAAAGGAATGCATCCTTGAGAGCTGAAGCTTGTTTGGGGTGTAAAAAAGGAACAAAGTGACAACCAAGGGATAAAAACAGTGTTCATTCATTCAGGATGACCAGAAACAAGAGAACTGAATCAGCTCAAGTGAAAAGGGGGCTCTTGTTATCTGACCTGAGATAGAAAACACCTGAGATTAGTACAATACCTGTGGGCCTCCCCCTTACACCTCCAGGCAGCACAGGCAGCCACTGCTGGGGAGGGATTGCTGCTCATCCATGCTGAGCTACTGCTGCATATATCCATATGATAGCTTACCCAAAGCAGGAAAAACAATAACAGCCATTAGGAAAAGGCATAGGACTGAGCATTACTATGTCGATGTAATTTATATGTGTACACATGCATACTTGAACTAGCAATATGGGGGTTAACCAGTAAACCTTAGTTAAAGGAACTGCATAGATTGGAAATTCTCTATGCTCTACATATGCCTTTTGGGTTGATGATTGCATTGTAACCTAATCTGGATCTCAGAGGCAACAAAGTGGTAACGCTTTTCTCTTGTACTTCACAAATACTGTCCTAAAACGCTGTACTCATTAGCTAGCCATCCCTGCAAAAAGGATGGCTAGGGGACAGCCCTGCTCCCCCAAAGCCATTCAACCATGCATTAGCATCCAGATAAATAGCTTCACGTACACTTGTTAAGATTTCCTAATATAAATAACACTATGCAAGGAACTGCTATTGGCTTATTTTACTGAAAGGAACTGTCTGGTGTTAAACAGTTATCACTTCATCCTGAGAGACTTAGTACCAGACCATTATTAACTAGGAGGGGAAAAAATGGATTTCTTGAACCTTATGGCCTGTGTCAAGGATTACTAACTAAACAGAGAAAAGGCAAAGTAGAAACACCGCTGGAGAAAACTCCTATGCATTCACACTAAGGCCGGTAAGTTTATTTAAGCTATGATTTTGTACAACACCTGGCAACTCCCATCCTATTACATACCCATGGTGAACAATGCATGGTGGGGAGGGAAGGGGGAAGTGTGGGGGAAATAGAGTTTATTATCTTGAATTGCTTGACCGAAGCCTTAAATCTCATGATAGCTGGTTTCCTGGATTTTCCATGCTCCTTCACAATTATTTTTGCTCCTCCTTTCACATGTATAGAAACTGCCCATATTTTCAGCAACAGCTTTGAATGAGCGCACCGAAGACCTTTCAGTATCTCTAAGGCTCAGATCCCAGAATTATCAGTATTTTTGTGTTGACAGCTATGTTCAAACTTCCTCTCAACTTTTACTACTATGTATCTGTAAGAACATGTTTAAAAACTAGTTGATATTTTTTTTTTTTTAATTGCACAGTTTTCCATCTAACCTCATTTTCCTCTTTGAATTTCTTTGGTATGAGACAAGGCTTTTAATAAAGTCTCTTTCATAAAGAGCACCTGAACTTGATTTTAAATAGACCAAATTTTAATAAACCACATAAAAGACAAATACAATTGTTAAATGCAAAATATTTAAAATGTCATTTTGTGAGGAAATATAGAAGACAGTGGACTGAAAAGACTGAAGTAACAGAATTGCCCCCACAGCAAAAGATCTGATTCCTGCAGAGTTTAATATTTATGAAAGGCGCCTAAATAACATTAATACAGCAATGTGAGATATTTATAGAAACGTCCTCGGTGCATTCTTCAAGTATTGATACAGCACATTAAAAGACAGGCAAAACATACAGAAGCCCTTAAATGTTTTTTGCTTGTTTGCACTTATTTCCACATTCATGATTATGTTTTCAAAAGACAGCAGTAGCAATTTAAGCTAGAAAAATAAATAGTAAAAAAAGTGTGAAAACAGTAAAACCACAGCCTTTTTGATGGGATTTCCTCCAACTTCTACTTCATCCTGTCTTTTTCTTGATTTAAGATCAGTAATCTTGTGTTCTAATCTGAATCTTAGAAGCCCAATTCCACATGGCCACATATTCCTTTGGCCCAATCAGCTGCCTCTGAAGCGATATCCCTTATTCTCTTGCCCTCCCTCAGCCTGCTTGATTTCTCCTATAAAATATAACTTCAGTTACTGACCAGTTGGTCACTTACCTCCTTCTCTACTTTGTAAACCACCTCCTTTCCAAATGAATGAATTTTTAAGGTCCCCAACGTTAGTGTCAAATGTTAGTGATAGGCACTCCAAAGTGGAGCAAATCTTATAAGATGGGAATTAACACACTTGCTCAAATATGGCTCTAAAGCTCAAAGCATTCGAAAAATCCACCATACACCTTTTTTTGGTCTCATCTAGTCATAACTTAAAAGGATAAGCTAATAAAACAACTTTTAAGAACAGCAAAGTAGCTGAAACATGGTTTCTGGATTTAGCGTATCACCGGTGGGCACTTTGGCTCTTCTAATCTCTCTCCTTTGTACTCTTTTATTGTGTAATGCAAAGATGCAACCCTTGACACCACAACAAGTTGTAGCCAGGATATCCCTCATAAGTTATTCTCAGTCTTGCCCTATTCCAGTCTACACAAAGGAAAACCGAGCTAGAAATCAGGAAAAAATTTATCCTTCTAATTAACCAGAACAATACCACTGAAATAAAATTAGCTTAACAAATTCAAATCTACTTGTACTCTGTGATTTGTAGATCTCATTGTAGTTGAAGTTGCTTCAAAATACCTGATTGACACCAAGGATTTGGGGTTTTGGGGTGTGTTGTTTTCAAGGTGGGTTTTTTGCAAGTGAAATCACTGTGGCACTGATGTAATTTTCAAATCTTTGCCACACTGGCTCTGTCTTGAAGTCACACAGAAGTAGCACTAATTGAGTGAATCAGCACAGCTACATGCCTCCTGCAAGTAACCATTACAGAAAAGGATTCCCTTTTGCCTCTTTGTTTTCTTACTTCAAAGAAGTCACTGTCCATCTTTTCACTCTGCTACAGACAATTCCGAGAACCACACTGGGTAGAACTTTGCCATTTTCCCATTAAAGCACAGCAATTTATATTATGAATTTATTTCTCTATAGGAACACAGTTATTCTTGGGGGCATTTCAAAACTATCTAGTCAGCTGAATGAAACTTAAGTTTCATATTTCTGCAGCTGTGATAGCAGGATAAACAGCTGGCACAAGTGAGGGAAGTACCTGCTAAAAGACAATACCTTTTCTGTTAGGTTTCAGTTTGCTTTATAATCAATAGCTTTATGGGTTTTTGTCTGCTGCAAGAGCAGAGAGGGAAGATACACAGTCCCATAAAAAAAAAAGTCAGACAAAAAGCACCTTAACATGACACGTATCCAACTCTAAATTTTGTTTATGAAGACTGCTTTATTAAAATGAAAGTAAACAAACCCACACAGATAGAACTTCAGTTATTTTGTTAATAATTTTCTGCTCTCACTTGAGAGACTGTTTCCAGAATCCAACTGTAAGTGGTCAAATTACCACAGCATAGTTATTTTCCATAAAAACTATGAAAATCACTAATTCCTCTGTAAATAAATATTCATTAGCATAAATTTTATGTACATACTACAGCCTTGAAGTGGACAATCTACGAGCGCTCATCATGATTAGTTAGCACAGTTCCACCAATAACTTTGAAGCTATGATATCTTGCTTGCAACTATTTGACAGACTATCTGATTTGGGGTGCTGTCACATGAATGAACCCCCATTATAACAGATGGAAGGACATTACATTTTTAAGAGAATTAGTCCCTTGGCGAATAGAATTGTGTCATTGACCATGAATTTCTGCACCAGAGTTAAATCTCCAAAACTTTTTGCTTTGGGTTTTTAGGTAAACAGTCTAGGAATAATTCTGCAATGTTTTGGAATTTACATATAAATTCCTCATTCAGGAAGGCTATAACCCTCATGGTAAAAATGATCACAGCAGTATTTTCCAAGATTTAGGTTACTGTTTAGTAGCAATTTTTAATAAGGATACTTTTATCAACACCACATAATTCAAACTGCAAACTTGATTAAATTGAAACAGCAGGGGTATACAGCTCTGCCCTGGTTTCAGCTGGGATAGAGTCAATTGTCTTCCTAGTAGCTGGTATAGTGCTATGGTTTTGAGCTAGGTATGACAAGAATGTTGGCAACACTGATGTTTTTCATTGTTAGGTAATGTTTAGTGTAAAGCAAGAAGGCTGGAGGGGCACAAGGAGTTGGGAGGCGACACAGCCAGGGCCAATGGGGTATTCCATACCCTGTAACGTCACATCTAGTATATAAACTGAGAGGAGTGGGGGTGGGGGGGATTGCTGCCATGGGACTAACTGGGCATCGATCAGGCAGGTGGTGGGCAATTGCATTGTGCATCACTTGTATATTCCAATCCTTTTATTATTACTGTTGTCATTTCATTAGTGTTGTTAGTATCAGTATTAGTTTCTTCTTTTCTGTTCTATTAAACCGTTCTTATCTCAACCCACGAGTTTTACTTCTTTTCCCGATTTTCTCCCCCATCCCACTGGGGGGTGTGTGTGTGTGTGTGTGTGTGTGAGTGAGCGGCTGCGTGGTGCTTAGCTGCTGGCTGGGCTTAAACCATGACAAGCTCAGTGATCACATAATATGGACATCTCACGAGTGACCTGGTGGTCCCAACTCCATCTATTTTAGGAGTTAATTCAGAATTACCCCAAAGGTGTTGAGAAATAACTGACCCAGTATTAGCTTTCAACAGAACACAGAGTTTAAAAACAAAGCATAACATTTCCACCTAACAAATGCAAGAATCTCAAGTAAAAGTTGATGTTCAGATTTATTAATTACTACACAGATAATTTCTGGGATCTGTATTTGGAAGATGCTAAAAAAACTGGTGTCAGAAACAAGCTATAAAAATTAACAATGATTTGAAATAGCTAACCTTTGGTAAGACAACAAATAAAAATCTCTTTACTTTAGTGAAGACTTCATCCAGGTCCAAATTTACACAACACTACTTTTAAAAGAAGACCACATAATTTGGCAGATGAAGATATAATGAGATACAGCAGTAGAAAGCTGAGGAGACACCATTATAGAACCTTTTCTCTTTGTCTTTACAGGTTGTAATTAATCCTTGCAGCTATATACCTGGAGTTTTTGTGGATTCTCTGACACTGCAAGCCTAAGCAAAGACAGAATATCATTCAGAAACACATGCTCTACTGTCATGTCGTCACAGAGCAGACAATCCAGAGAATCCCCTATGCTCTACCACTTAGCAGACTAAGTCTGTTTCTCTGCAAAATTTAAGAGCTAAGCCATTTGAACTGGACAAGTAATTTTTTGAGGATGTGTTTATTTGTGAGTTTCCTAATGCTTTTTGTCTCCAATAAGTGGCATAGGATCATACTGTTCCCAAACACATTTAGGTGTTTGCTGAATCTTACGTGTATTTCCTTTTAAAATACAGTTCTAACCTCTGAAGTCTCAATCTGGGTAGGTAATATTCCCTTTTAAACTTAGTCTATCTTCACAAGAAGGGCAATGAAATCAGAGGGGGTTTTTTTGTACAGAATCTGTATGAGAAAACAAGCATGGGTTTGTTTTTCTCAAGAGGCAGATTCAAAGGTGATTCAATTAAGATATTGGTCTTTAAAACCCTTTTAGGAAGTTGAGTATTTTTTCCCCCTTCTGAAGGAATAAAAAAGTTTATTAGCATTTATCATAAATATCTCTCACTTCCCCCCCTAAAACAAGAAAAGGTGTTAAAAGCAGCAAAATTCTAGTACTGTCATGTCAAAGTTCTTTGGACCACTCAAAATTGAAAATATTAATGAAATCAAAGACCAAAATCCCTGAAATTAGTTCATTTATTCAAGGACTTGCATACTTTGTTGCTAAACATTCTAAATCAGATTTAAATTTAAAATGCAGGCCTTAAGGGACTTTGATCTTACTAAATTTGGGGCTTTACAGAGAAGTTCAATAACTCACTGTGATTTTTGAGAGAACCAGATCTCATTTTACAAATCCAAATATTTTTGTCTATGTTTTAGAAATCATATGCTCTTTAAAACCAGTCACTGCATACTCTTTTCAGTTGGTTAGCCACAGAACAGGAAACACTTTTTTGCATCCTCATACACATTCTTTTCAGACTAGAGACATGGGGTTATTCCCAGGGAAGACAGAATTCCCAGAGCAGAAGATACTTTCTTGTAAACAAATCTCTCAACTAGTGACACTGGTTGGTTACAAAAGGCACTTAATGATGTTTTATATTCTCCTCGCTTGTCACCCATATTTCCTATGGCTGTGTTGTGTAAAACTACGGCCCTTAGCAGCATGCTGTTTTTAAAAAAATCCTAAAAACCTCCCCTGAAATAGTCATACTCCCAACTGCAGTGGGAACAAAATATTATTAAATTAGTTCATAGAATCATTTAACTTATGACCCCATATTATAAGAAAATTTCTCTAGCATGGGTTCTCAAACCGCTTTGCCCATTCCTACCATACAAAGCAGTATCGCTATGGAAACTGTTTAAATTTCTGGACAGAGAGGATACACAGCCTCCCAACATATTGGCCCTTAATTTGAACTTCATTTGAAGCACTGCCCTGTTCATAGTCCTCTCTGAAGGTCTTCACTAATGAGTGTAAACCACTCATCTCCCAGCCACAGAGCATGAACAAGCAGTCAGGAGAAAGCCAAT
>VYZV01013285.1:41411-56634 GCA_013401275.1 Pandion haliaetus | reverse complement strand
ATCCATTAATATTTATATGAAAAAAAAAAAAAAAAAATCTAAAAGTGCCTCCAAGTCTTCCTTCTAGAGAGCAGTAAGAGAAGACAAAGCACCCTAGCAGATCAAAAAGACATGACATCTACTGACCTGAACCTATCAGAGTTGCTCAAGAAGTAAAACTGAAAAGCATGTGCCTCCTGCAATAGAACTGCTTAACAAAATACGAAATCCAGCCCCAAACACCTGGCAATGGAACAGCTGAAGGACTTGAAACAAGCATGCCAAAGACATAGGACTGTTGGTCCTGCCAACTATTGTTAGAGAGAATGGAAAAAAAAAAAAAAAAGGAAGGTAGTCAGAGAAAACATAAAAAGAAATTATTACACTGATTAAAAAAAATGCAGAATACGTTTTGAAGGTATGCACTTATGTTTCAATACAGACACTAAATTCCCACACAATTCTTTTAAGCACCCATTTCTCCTTTTCCTGTCCTCATAAGTCTTTCTCCTTCACAACAGGTGAATGTAGTTTTAATTTCTCAGCTTAGCTATGCAGCACTAGTGTTTCTTCTGCCCTGTCTTGTACCCCTTGGACTTCTTTCTGTGGAGTCCACTTATCCTTTACTTATAGCACAACAGTCTGTTGCTTTCCATGCTAGATCTCAGGGTTCCTTCACAGAGTGTTTCAGAGCACCGCAGGGGAGGAGGGGGAAATGGAACAGAAAGAACTGTGACTGCTAGAGCTCCCTTTCCAACTTGCTTGAGTCAGCCACGTGGCACACAGAACGACAGCATCCCTCATATATATGTGTCTGCCATTTTACGGCTTCCTTCAGCTCCACCCAGAAAGCCACCAAGAGCAAAGAGGTTTTTCCTCTTCACTAATACAGTGTCCCTTAGAGGGCAGAACACCAATACAGTATCACTGCCACAACTCCCCGCTGTGACCTTAGATGCTCTTCCTGACAAAAACCTACCACGACTGTAAGCTTCACCACTCCAGCCTCTAGACCTGTCTGCAATATTCAATTACAAAATATAAAAGGAAACATAGGTCTTATCTAGAAGAAACGATTATTGGAAATGTTTAAAGTCCTTTCACTATATTAAGAGATTAGGTGCCTTTGTTTCTCATTTTCACCAGGTGGATGCCGCGCCTAACCATAATCTTTATATACATTCACACAAATTCAGACGTGCTTCCAAAAGACTTGAGAATTTGGCATAACTATGTCTCATTACAATTTACTGTCTTATTACTGTACAATTACCACCAGCCCAGCTGAAATGAAACATAAATTTTACAGACTATTGGTAATATATTGCTAAAAGAAAATAAGAATGCGTGCTGACAAATCCTAACAGGTAAGCATGGAAAACAGTGAAGCCAGTTCTTACCGTACAACTAGGTTCATATAAGACTTAAACTTCTGCATTTATTCAGCATAAGAATGTACAAACTCCAAACAGAACAGATAAAATTTACTTGCCAATTGGTATCGTCTCAAGTAAAGATCTGTGAGATATAAAGTGTGACTATTTCTATTTCTTCTTGCATCCTTTGAGTAATTTTAGGAGAAATGTCAGGATTCTGATGGTAAAATTTCTATTTGTTATTCCTTCTAGGATCATTAAACATTAACGTAAGAAACAATTTTATGAGCTAACCCTAAATAAGTGCAGGGCAAAATACTCATATGCAATGTAACCTGCCTGTTTATTCAGTTCTTTGGTCAGTGATGAAAACATTTTATTAACTTCCAGTTTCCTTCACTTATTATTGTTTTATTTTAAGAACATCCTTATTAGCTGCTTTTTTGCACTTAAAAGGAAAGTTACCCCAACCATGTGAATGACTGCAGTAGTAAACATATGTACCAAAAAATGCTTTGATTTTCTTCTTTTTCTTTTAGAAAAAGAAGAATCAAGATTCATCATTCTTTGAGGAAGAAAATTATCTAATTTTATCATAGGTTAACATTTAACTCTTAACTCAATAAATCTTAATATTAAAAGTCCAAACTGGCTCATTAAAGAGATTCTGCAATTCTGGATGATGATTCCACTCTTCCTGTATTTCCTTCCATGAAATACACATTGCCCTTGACATACAGGCTTCCTGTGCCTAACCTAAGCACCAATTCGACATGCTATTAAATGCATGTCTGATATTTCAGCATGTAGATTAAGCACTTCTTATGTAAAATGCTGTCACTTGTACTTGTTTACTGAATCATGGCCCTAGTTTTCTGTTTGGAGGCAGTGGTAGTTTGCAATATGTGATTTATAGTTGCTAGACAGTAAGACCATATGTACATAATGCAGTAACAGTAATGAATGATAAAACTACTAAAACTTTCTGAAAGAAAAATAGTTGTGTGATCTTAAAATTCATTACTGCATTGGCAATTACTCTCATAAGTATCTACGAGACTTTGTAGCAAGCGAATCATCACAGACCCTGCATCACTATTTTATATTCACTGCAAAAGCCTGTAGACTGTGGAGCCGTGAATATCACTGGCAATGTGATTGTGTTTTAACCCTGCTGATTAAAGCAATTAGAACTTAATTTTGCTGGCTCACCAGGTTTTCATGTTTGCTGATGCATCCCCTAAGCCCAAAGGGAACACTGGTAGCACTTTGGGCATGATGCTTTAACCCTTACTCATGCACATGACGGGAATTACTTGCACCACGGATTATGATTATTTATATGCAATAAGGACAATCTACAACACTTTCTCAGGTATTTGGTATAGAGATTGCAGATCCACATTCTTTTCCCAGACTGGATTTGTTGGATTCTTTTAAATGACAGTTACATAGAAAGAAAGAAAACTAAACTCTGAAAGGAAGGGAGTGATATCCCTGTCTATTGCTTAAGAGCAGGATTATCATTAAGAAAGGATGTTAGCTTTCCTAGTTTGTCTTAAATAGTATTTTTAATTGCCCAGACAAGGCTATCAATAAGAGGTAATCAATCTATAAATTAACAGAATATGTCTTGTAGCATTAACTCTCTTCACTTATACTGCTATGCTTGAATTTGTTGTCCTTAAGAAATGACTTAATTGGACAATAAGAAGCAGAAGTTCATTCATTGCTAATTAGTTTATTGGCTAGTAATAAACATTAACAGTAACATACGTCTCAATCCAGTGTTTCAAATTTGGCATTTTATATAACTTCCCCAAATCCATAGCTCTGCGGATGAATTCTTCCCTTCCATTCCCAATGCTTACATTTACAGAAGCTAAAGAGACTGTATGCGCTGTACGGATTCTATACTGACACACGACTACTGGCTATATGGATTAAAGAAAAGGAAGAGACAAAGAAGCAGCAGTACCTTCCCCTTGGTGAGATTAAAAAGAATCTTTAAGCATGACCAGAATGACTACAAACACTATCCTCTGGTCCTCCTTGAGGATGTAGCACAGCAACAGAACCTGCTGGGAGGAAGAGCTGTGAACCTCATAGCTACTCTCCTTCCACAGCACTACAGTTACAGGGATCCAAAGTGGCTCAACTACTCCCCCTCTTTAGGGAAGAGGGACACTGCACCAGCAGAATAACATTTCTTGCCAGGATCCAGAGAGATAGATGTATACAGATGGGTATTTGGATAGATGTAAACCAGCCTGTTAATTGCCTTGTTGATTTTGGTGCACCTCAGGAGCACAGGCAAGATGGCTCATTGAGACCAAGAGGAAGTCTGCCCTCCCAGCTGCATGCTGCATCAAATTCCCACCTCCCTGCATCACCTTCTCTGGTTATTAGAAAACCAGTTTGGAAGGCCTCTCCTTTTGGCAAAAGCTTTTCACCCATGTCTTTGTCCTCACCCTTTTCCTGTGTGCTGAGGCAATTCAAAATCTCTTCACCACTTGATGGTAACATGAATGCCAATTCCTGTTTAACAACGCTGTTCTTAACAGTCATCTGCGCATGGGTTGTGCATTTGTTTTTAACGAAAATATGAAAGAATGAGGTGGACAAGCTGATACTTTCTGAGGTTTTGTTTTTCTTGCTTTAAACAGCAGTAGAAGCAACAGAATTCTATAGATACTGCATGAACATAAATGAGCAAAATACATACATAAGATACATGGTCCTCTAGGAAGCTTGTGTTTTTCATCTGTGCCATAGAAACAGCTTTCTTTTCTAGGGCATGACTTAAGGCCGTGAAGATGATGAAGGGCTTGGAGCATGTGTCTTAGAGGGAGAGGCTGAGAGCTAGGATTGCTTAGCATCAGAAAGAGTAGGTTCAAGGGGGATCTCAATGTATTTAAATACTTCAGAAAGAAGAGGGACTGAATCGTCTCATTGGTACCGAGCGAAAGGACAAGAGGTAACAGGCACAAACTGAAATAATGGAAAACTGCATCTAAATGTTTTAAAAACAAAAATTAAACAAATTAAAACTCCACATCTTTTGCTGTGACGGTGATCAAAGACTGCAACTGGTTGCCCAGAGAAGCTGTGGACTCACCATCCTTAGATATACTCAAATGCAAACTAGAGACAGTTCTGGACACCTGACTCTAGCTGACCCTGCCTTGGAGCAGGGGCAGAGATTAGACAAGTGATCTCCAGGGACCCCTGCCAACCTCAGCCATTTTGTAGCCTTGCAAAAAGTATTTGAAGACACTTATGGAGTAGCAACTTATAAATGAAAAACAAACTAAAAAAAATTTAATTGCAGAAGGCCAGTATAATATCTTACTTGTCTATGTTCTTCAGTGAAAAATATGTTCAGTACAGTCCTAAATATCCTTTATAAATATTTCATAATAGAATATGTTATTACTCTGTTCATTTCATTATCACAAGACAGTTGGGAAAAACAGCTGGCTGGTTATAATAATTTTTTTTTGTGTGACTTCTTAAATTATATACATCCACCAACTTCTATGTAAGAATACAGAAATACCATATTGCAATGAAGAAAACAGTAAGTTTGTTTTCTTTTGATAATCCAAAAAGGTATTTGAAAAGGTCTAGCCAGTTCAATGGGAAAAAGTAAGGCACAATGAAATTACATTTCTACTTTTGTTTGTACATGGAAAAAGTAAAAATGTCACTTTGGCTAAGTTAAAAATGGTTTCTCATATTGTAAAAATCTTATCAAACCAGAATAATAAAAAAAAAAAAAAAAGCTCAANNAAAAAAAAAAAAAAGGTCAAGGTCATGACTGGATGCTTCACTGCATCTGTTTCCACATGGACTTGCCATTTTATTGAAAATATCAAGCACATAGATCAAGGTTCCATAGAAGTGAATTACTCGACCTGATAAGAAAAACCCATCTTAAAAAGTTTGAAGGTTGTTGCAGCACAGGTTAATTGTTTCATTACCCATGAAAAAGGGCAAAAACACCCCAAACATTTTCTCCTCAAAAAGCTTTATTGACAACACTGAACAAAAAGGTGACTTGCAAGCCGCACAGGGATGTAGAGAAACACTCAGAAAACCAATAATAAAATAGAGCCTTGTCAAATACAACAGTTGTTTATAAATATCAACCCTTTGGCTTGGGATGTTTAATTAGTGTATTCAGATCTCATTAGATTTTGCTTCTTTGGCTTTTTTTTTCTGGCAGTATGGCCTGAAGTCAGTGCAAATTAAGTACTCTTGAGTGCCCCATGAGATTGGGCTCATAATTATTTCTTACCTTAACATTAGCTAGTCCAGCTCAAAACAACCAAAACATGAGCAAGAGAAGAACACATTTTAAACAGTCTCATTTGAATGCATTAAAAGTTGTTTATGGGCATGCTTAGTTGTAGATAACATAAGCTTGCTATGAGTCGTATCAGAAGCGCAATTTGAGATAAGGCAGAAAAATGATAATTTAATTTGTTGAGGGTTTTGATGTATACTAAGACTCAGACTATGCAAATATTTAAAAATAAGGAAATTTTTGTAATAGTTATGCTCTACTGCATTGGTTTTTTGGGGGGGGTGGTGTTGTGGTTTTTTTTTTATTATAAACTGCAGCAAGTTATCATACAGTACAAAGTTCGGTAATGACTAAATGCATATGAGGGAAGTTTAAATTATGTATTTCTGCTTCCTAGATCAGTACATCTTGTAAGCAGTGCTTTGTGTATATCTTACCCATTTGGTACATGAACAATGCCACAGTATTTTTAACAGTTTTAGTTGTGTATGTTCTGCTACAGCCACTATAAATTTAAACACATTTTCTATTATTATTTCCTTTGAAAAGTAGATACCCAATACAAAATGCTTGGTATACTACTAAGATGAAACAAGAATAGAAGACACTAACCCTGAGTGTTTTAGGATGTGAGATAATAAACTTTTACTTTGCTTGATAAAAAACAACAAAAAGCCTCAAAAGACTATTCTACTCCAAGTTATTCTAAATGGGAATGGCATGGGATTTGTCCCTTGGGAATAAAAACAGCAGAACCACAAAGGAATGGCTTATGCCCCCTTAGACAAGATGCATTAAGCACAGCAGAATATGAGGGTGAAGTTCAATTCATCTGCTAAGATGTGTCTAAACCAGATACATCTACATCAGATACGGTGCTGGGAAAAGATGAATTGCAGTGTATTAGAAGTTGACATTTAGCCTCTGCAACAACACAGTAGTTGAATTTAGTGCATTGTTGCTGAAAACATGGCTGCTGCTTGTTGCTTTTTTTCAGGATAGCATGGCTAGCCCTGCTACCTCATAACACAGAGGCACAGCACTGCACTTGGGGTCCACAAAAGGGCATCTAAAGATTAGCAGCAAGATTATCGCACCCCAAGAGTTTGTCCCAGCTGATGAAGGAACTACCCTGATTAGCTAAATCTTATTTTGATAACCTGAAAAAATAGGTTAACTATAATTGTTTTACAGGAAGAGGACAGTGCGTTGGTTTTTGTTTGTTTGTTTTTTGTGTTTTTTTGTTTTTTGTTTTTTTTTTTTAATACCTGATAGTCTGGATTTCTCCTAGTGGGGAAAAAAAATATAGAATCCAGACTAAAGTTCTTTCTCCAAAAGAAGAATACACTTTAAATTGCAGAAAACTTGTCAACAGAATTACAGATGCATCTCATGCTTGCATCAGTCACAGAAGCACATGCGTAAATGACATTAGTTTGCATTGTTTAATTATTTAAGGTAGGATAAGAAGGGCCTAATACAGAGAGATCAAGTCCCACTAAATTAATTGGGAATCTAAGACAGAACAGCTTACAGGATTGACTCTCTTGATGAGTACATCTGAAAAGAAGCTTGTTCAAATCACAATTAAGGAGTCAGGAGAGCAACTATTTAGGTAGTAATGACTTTTCATCTGTTTTAACCAAGCAGTTTCACCACACTTCACATGAATTACAAGTATCAATGACAAGCTAATTGGTCATCTTTCCATCTTTCCCAGCTGAAATGGATCACCACACAAGATGGATGCACTAGAACACAAGTCTGGTTGATTACTGGACACCTATTATTTTTGGCCCGTGAAGTCTCAGCAGTATAGTACAAAGGGTTAACAAATCCCACAGTTTTGCTAACTTGCTGAGCTGGAAAGCTGCCGAGCTGGAGAGCTGCCGATAAACAATTAACAGAAGCTTTATTTAATGAGAGCTACAAAAATGGGAAAAAAAAACCCCAAACCAAAACCCTGCACCTTCACAGCACAAAGCTGTAAGCAAGCTTAGGCCATGCAATTCAAAAACTTTGTTGGAGAATTAACAAAACACAAGGTCAGAGCACTAACTGGAGTTTCTCTTGTGTGTACACACAAGCACATACACACACATAATTAAGAGAACAATGCTACTTACTGAAAATAAGGGGAGTGATCCCCTGAGACCCTCTTACATTAACTTGAGGAAAAAAAAGTAGATAAAATACTGGAACAGTGTTGCAAATACAAATAATGGTTTTGTCTCCTGCTATACAATTTCTACTGTATACAAGATTGCAGAAAACTCCATCTCCTTTTATCTTGGAAGAAACATAACCAGGCGAGGGAGGGAAGGAGAAGGGAAGTCCTTCACCATTATTTCTTCTTTTCCTAAAGAAACAATGAACAAAATCTAAGAAGTCTTGCTAATCCTGTAAGCCAAAAGGATGCCAATGCCTTCTTCTGAGGCACCCACCCACCCACACATCCCAAACAAAATAAAACCAACAAAAACCTCACAGTTTATCCCAACTTTACTAGTTTCTGTCAAAAACTATGATATATCTCTGACATTGCAAAGCCTAAGGTATGTACAGAAAATTAATCAGATTTCATTTTTACCTCAGTCAACATTAGTGTCTCAGTCTTCTGTAAAAATCAATAATGGATTATTATTAGCATCAAAATTTCTCAGGCTGTTATGAGGTAAAATTTTTGGTAGAAATAAAAAGACTTTTCAGATGGAAAAATAAGTTACATGACTAAAAAGCACTGTGAACAGTTTGATTAAATATTTTAGATAATCTTAAACTAAAACTAATTCATATTTTCTTTGTTATACTGCCAGCAGTGACAATTCTGCCTCTACTTCAGATATCTGTCTAGCACAATGTTATGGGTTTGTGTGGCGCGGTTTTTCCCTTGGTGGCAGGCGAGGGGGGCTACAGAGGCGGCCCCTTTAAGAAGTTGCTGGAAGAATTCGCTGCCCCAAAATGTCGGACCCGCGCGCCAAAATGTTGGACCCGCCTCTAGGCGGGGAGTGACGGTGGTAGCGCCTCTGGGAAACCTATTTAAGAAGGGGAACCGGTAGTGTGGGGGGAAAACCTGAGAGGAACATCGCTGCCGGTCCGACATTTTGGGGCAGCGAATTCTTCCAGCAACTTCTTAAAGGGGCCACCTCTGTAGCCCCCCTCCCCTGCCACCAAGGGAAAAACCGCGCCACACAAACCCATAACACACAAATGCTCCAACATTTTCATAAATACCAAAAAAAGATGTAACATAATCGGTCTTGAAGCCAACAATAAAAATATATCAGACACATGGACCTTTCCAGGACAACCCAAAATTAATTGAGATCACCAATACTGTACTTAAGAGTCAAGTGAAAAGAAAATTAGTGGGAATTTTCTTGTTTCACATATGAAACTGTAAGCTTATCTGTGAAATTCAGGTTTTCCTGTAAACTGCATGCTATGCAGAGTTAATCCTGAATCTTAAGATTGACTACTAAACACATTCTTCACCGTGAAAGGAAATAATATAAATATAAATTACTTGGCTAAATTGAATAGTGCTAAAGACAGAAAAAAAAAAAATCCCAAACCAAAAAAACAGGATAAATTAAGAGAGGTTTAGCAGATTCATTTGCACTGCTTTGAAGGAATAGCCTCTGGTCCGGGCTGGAGGCCAAAGTTATCATCCATTCACATCAGCTCCCTCTGGATCAACCTCACACCTGGCCGTGAGGAAAGGCAGCTCTGAATCGAATATGGTTATCGTGGAACACAGACATGAGCATAATCCCTATGGACGCACACCCTGCACATGGACAACTTGACACCCTGTGCTTGGTCCAGCACAGCCACCGATCCAACCTACCTGTGCGTACCACTTGTACGTCACACGAGACAAACAGGATGGTGCGAGGTCTTCTAAGTAGTAGCCTCGTTATGGTTTGCTGAAAGGCAGGATGAGATTTCTAAGTGAGCAGGACTCAGTCTGCGTTTATGCTGCCTATAGGGAAAGTGGTCTGTGGAGCACACTTACCCCAAAGGCACAAACTCCAGGGGAGAAGAGTGAGGAACTACCATGTCTGACTGTTAAGTTAGACCACAAGTGACCTACCCTAACTACATGGCAGGTATTTTATGTCCACAACGCACAACTTCTTTATGAAGGAATAGCAAAGTTCTATGTGAATTACTAATCCGTAACAACTGTTTTATAACTGCTTCCCTCCCCTCCTTCTTTCTTTTTCAGAGACAGACTGCATAGTAGGTACATGACTGAGACAGAACAGGGTCAGGTCCTCAGCAGAATTAACCAGAAAACAACAAAAAAAGAGAAATACAATTTAGAAAATATCAATATATAAGCTACGATTCATTATTTATCCACCTCTGAATTTAACAAACATCTTTAGTAATAATGACTAGTTTTCTATATTTATAGACCAACAACACTCCATACACAATTTTACTATTTAGCATATGTATCCCTAGTTCATATACAATACATGTAAACAATAGGTAATTATCACTAGACTATTTTACAGTCAAAAATATTCAGACACAGTTATTTATCCATTAAAATGCAAATAACTACATCCCTTTACCCTTCATGTTTTACATCCTTCTAACATCTGAATAAAAGGACAGAAATAGGTTAATTACAGTGCTAACTAGAAAATCATCTTTAATGGCAACAAAAGTATTTTTGTTTACATTTATAGATCACAGTGTTAACAGTAAGAGACTACCAGTCTCTTACAGTAAGAGACTACCAGTTTAAATATTTCATAATTGAGATAAAGTATATGTATGTAAACTGCACAACATTGCGCTTACTGCTCAGGTTTCTCTAATAGAGCTGCAAAGCTTTGGCCACCATCCCTTTCTTCCATCCATTCCACACTTCCTTAACTGCTGGCAATGTTAAGTGGTTTTTCCTCAGAGCCCTGTGGTTTTTGGTTCTGCTATTTGACAGTTAATGGTAATTTCATACAGCCATAACTTAAAGACTGCCACTTACACACACCGGTTAGAACCGTGCTATTAAATAACCAGTTATTTCCACTACTAAATGTCAGATCTTGTTTGAAAGGACCACTCTCTATGGATTGTCAGCATTTAAAGCCAGTCCAAACATCTCAATCCTGTTTTACTGTGTTTTACATCAAGGCCCACAAACCTGTTAAGACCTAGATAAAGCTTCTCATGGACAATAATATCCCTATGAACAGTACTGTTCATATGGTTTTCATGCATTAGGCCACACTGAGAAGGAGTAAATCTGGATGGTTTAACAGCCACACATTTTAGGGTTTTTATTGCTCAAAACACTGAGACAAAACCATTCACAGGATGCAAGCTAACTGCTCCAGGACATCCCAAGCATCCAAGTTCAAAAGTTGGAGTCCCTTTATAGCGAAGCAAAGTGGGATCCTCTGCGGGACACTTCAGAGCCTCAAGTCAGGAACCTGCCTCCCCCTCCACCGACAGCACAGGAAGCCTAGCTGCCTCCTTTAGGCACCTACACTGGATAGAGAGTAATAATACTTCTTTTTAGCAACTAGGAGGTAAAATAGTTCAAGGGTCCCACCAGTACTTAAGTACAGATATATTCACCCTATGGATGTGTGAGAATTGAACTGCATTCATGTTGCTTATAGGAAACTAGGAAACTAGATAATAATTGTCTTAATTCATGAACTTGCATATTATCTTGTTACTAATCAAGAAACAAAAAGGAAAAACCCTTATATTTTCCACTAGTATTTCAGAACCTATCCCTGAAGGCTCTTCTGGGCCATGTCTTATGAAAGACATTTTTAAACATAACCATCTAGAACCAAAGAATAACTCAGCTTGAAAGTACTCCGTCTTCCGTTTAAAACAGCACAAAGAGTAAAAGGAAAAGAAAAATATATTTGTGTGGTGATAGTCAACAACTCCATCTGGGCTGAAACTTCACAGAAGCATAGAAGCTGGAAACATTCAAACAACACCCAGTTATACATTTGCAGAGTAGACAGTGCCCCAGAATGTGGCGGGGAGGAAGGGGAAAGAGGCCTTTAGAGTCTAATATGTATTTAACTGCAGTGGTTCTGCAGCTTCAGAAGAGCTTAGTAGTGTTAAGGTGGTACCCTGCTACCTAAAAGGTGCTTCCCACCCAGCTCCAAGAGATGGAAGAGAAGATAAAGATTTGCTGAAGGGCTGATTCTGCCCTTGTGAGAACAACGTCTTTTGGCACTAGAATAGAACAGACTACTTCAGTTGGAACGTACCTACAACTATCAGCTAAACCAAATGCCTGACCACTTCAGGGCGGACCAAAAGCATGTTGTTAAGGCCATTGTACAAGTTGTCTCAAACACTGAGAGGCTTGGGGCATGGACCACCTCTCTAGGAAGCCTGTTCCAGTGTTTGACCACCCTCTCAGGAAAAAAATTCTTCCTAATGTCCAGTCTAAACCTCCCCTGGTGCAGCTTTGGGCCATTCCCACATGTCCTGTCACAGGATACCAGGGAGAAGAGCTCAGCAATCACTGTTCAGTTTCATGCACAAACACTTCTCTGCACCTAAAAAAAGTAAGTTCCCAGAGAGACTACCAAAACCCAAACCCATATCTGGTCCTTATCCTAATCTACAACCATGTGGGCTGCATTCCAAAACCTTAGCATGGAATGTGCCAAAGCTCAAAATGTCCTTCTAGATAAACTAAAAGGGCTGCACATTAATAGTCATCATCTAGTTGTCTCCTGAATTTGAATTCAAACTGAAAAAGTCTCTTCAAGTGGTTTGAAAAAAATGATTTGTTAAGAAGCAATATAGACTATTTCACTAGAGTTTATAGAAGGTATTGCCTATGCAATGACAAATTAGTTGTCTAGGTGCAGAGGGGAATGTTTTTTCTCTGATGAAGTAAGGGAATACAACAGCCATGCAAAGGCTTCCATAATCATCATGCTTCTTACTGTCTTAGATAGTTTTTAATGTATTTGCAAATGATGTTATATGATAGTATAGCCACAATGTTCTTCAACAAACATCACATGAGACTACAGTGCAATAGAATTTGGATCTTAAATCATTAATTTCATTTCAGTCTAAATAAAACAGTATTTGACTTGAGAGAAAACTCTGCAAGACTTTCTTCTCCTGTTATGTTTTTTCCCCCTATTTTTGAATTTAGTGAGTCATATTCAAACTTCGTTTACAACAGGCAAAGTCTGTAACAATATAGAGACGGAAAGGAGAATAACCTACATTTTAAAATAGGAATATTTCTGTATTTGGCAATAGCATCAAGGAACAACTTATCTCCCCAGGAGCGAGGGATAAAGCAGCAATTTGTTCTTTTGAAGAAGTTTGGAATGTAATGACCTCCGTTACAAGTCAAGAGAAGCATAAAATATCTACTAATTGTTCTATTCCTCTTGTCAATCTGTTGCCTTAAACCCGATCTCATCCTTCCAAGAAACTACTGCTTCATTGTGAATATAAGATATATGTAATAAATGTTCTAGCTTATGGCACTGGATTACAGGCTACTGAGTTTCCTGGTAAACAAAAAAATAATGGGAGTTTTGTTCTATTTCACAAGATGATAATCCAGTTTGAGCCATAATTTACCAAACAGCTAGCACTATGTTTTCAGGATGAATAGCTTTCATTGACATGAACTACAATCTATTCACATAACTACTGCCACAATTAAAATTACATTATTTTAAATAATTTTCCACCGATTTTCTTTCTTCCTTAGTTTAAAATAGATGCCACTCGCTTTTACTTCTTCAGCCTATAGCTGAAAGAAGAAAAGAGAGGGAAGAAATGCCGAAGCTCAATGTCCTCAAGAAGAAGAAAATTTTAAACAAATGTTTTGGGATCCATGTTGCTTGTAGGTTTTTATTTTATGGCAATTTACATATTTAGACATGTTCCCATATCAGCTCACTTTTCCCTACTTCTAAGGCTTTAGTTTCAAGTTTGACCTATGCTTTATACAAATGAACGAAAACATGATATATTTTGGAACTAAACCTAACATTCTCCATTTGTCCTAGAAAGAAAACTTCACTGCTTCATCATGATATCAAGCATCTTTAATCTTTTCAATATGTCAGGTCCTTAAAAGGCCCATAGCAGCTCCATCAAGAAAAAACTCCACATCTACATTTCTGCACAAGTGTAAAATGATCACATATTATATACCATGTGGTCCACAGAGAACACGCTGCCATGATGGATGTGATCACAGAAGAAGCAAAGGTGGACTGTGGCCTCCACAGTGTCCTTAGTGTTCCCTTCCACTCCCAGTACAGACTTGCTTTACAGAATTGACTGTTAGTAGAAAGAAAATATGAGTCGATGAGTTGATTTCAGTCAGTCTCACTTTCATGGCTATCACTTCTGACTAACTCCTTCAATAGATTCTTCTTGTGCAACCTGTAAACTGCACTGTCATTAGAAAACGATGTATTAGATGCTATGGGAAACAGGACTTCATACACAGAAAGGAAGTCTCTGTGGCACTTTGTGGAGCTGTATCGGTCTAGTCATTACCAGCCACTTCCAAACACAATTTCATGAATCTTGTAACACATGGAAGAACTCAAGATAAACGTTGCCAGTGTGTCTATTTGCACTTTAATTTTCCGTCAATTTTTTGGATACTGATATTTTATTACCTCTTACATGCATGTAAACTTGAAAAGCAAAGCATCTCAAGTGTTTTCAGTGTCTGATTAATGAGAAGAAATGCATATTAATACCTATCAAAAGCTCAAAAATAATAGCAGCTAAAGTTTGCAGTGTACTGCTTTAGTCAGTGTTCTCACTATGCAATGATTCACTGAAAATTAAACCATTATAATGTAGTATATCAGATGATCAAATGTAAAGTTGTATTGAAGGAACAAATTTCAAAACATAATAATACACTAAGCTATGTTTCTGTATAGGAACACGTAAGGTGACACTCAAACAACATTCAGTCACAACACAACTGTTAGAGATTCTATCCTTTCCAAAGGACATTCAAAAGAATGCTGCAGAACTCAAAGACATTGATCCAACAAGAAAAGGAAAATTAACATTGGATTGGAGATACAAAATTAAGTCTGAGAACAGGGAATGATTTACTTTGCTGTAGAGATCTAGCAAGATCCATTTGTCACACATACCTAGATTTAGCAGAAACAATCTTTATAACAATTCAAAAAAGTCTTAATAGTATTGAAGAACAGCTTTAGTTGTTTTTCCTATAAAAAGCAGCTAGATGCATACCATCCACTTATTTTTCAATTCTCCAGTATGTGGTCATTTTACAGCAAGGATATTCACCTTCTTTGTTTCTTATTTACGTATCAAAATTTCCTGTCCTATTTTCTTCCCATGCTGACTCTCCCTATTTATTAAACTTCTTTGCCTTCCTAATATGAATGCTATGAAATAAATACTCTTATGCTATTTGGCTCCAAAAGAATTAAGTACCGTTTTCAGCATGGACTACACGCCAGATGGCACACATGAGTTCCTAGACACACATAATATATGACATTGCTGCAGTTTAAGGGAAGAAAAA
>VYZV01013285.1:0-41347 GCA_013401275.1 Pandion haliaetus | reverse complement strand
GTTAAAAAGTTTGTTTGAATTTTGGAGGTTTTTTTGATTATAAAGGAAGATACAAAATCATTCATACCTCAGCACATCATATTACTACCACAGGACATGAAGAAACATTTCAAAAAGGCCATTTCCTCTTTGAAAAAATTGGCTTAGGCATTGTATTTGATCTTCTAAAAACAACCTTGGCTTAACATTGTTAATGTCATTAGGCTAGATTGCAAATCTAAGATAAAAACTATAAAGATTCTTTTATATTTAGAAAGTGTTAAAACTATAATACTAGATTATTAGTTCCACAAATGAACTCTGTAACAAAAAGCCCTTTGATAAATTATTTTGAGCCAAATTCAAACCTAGTGGCTTCACAAACATTGAGGAAGCTTGCTTCCCCTTTTCAATTGCTCCAGTGCAGGGTTTTTAGCCCTGTGGACCTACTCACAACGACCTTCCATTTCATATTCACCATGTCACATTGAAGGGAAGAAAAAAAAAAAAACCCAACACATTTTTAGTTCCTCAGCATTCTAAACAACTCTTTCTAATTTTCATAACTTGTTTTATATCACCATATAGTAAGACAATATTTGTAGTGATAAACTGTCCTTGCATAAAACTGCTTTTGCGATTATAATAAACTTCAGCATTTTATCACTAATAAAAGTGATTTATTGCTTCCAGTACTCTGTGGGTGAAGCAATTCATGAAAGAGCCCTAACGTCACTTCCCAATATTTTAATTTAACCAGCTGTAAAATGGAGATACTAAATTATGCTGTCTTGCAGGTTCAAAGATTATGTATGTCCAGTGGTCCATGAAAAATCTAAAAAAATGTATTTGGTTCTTATTTTTTGTTAACCATCTACCTCACTTACATTGCTAAGTATTAATCCAGGAGAACAATGCTCCGTTTGCCTTACTGTGCAAAAACCTAGTTATAACTGTATAAAAATTAAACAGCCATAATTAATGCAAATGCAGCTTGAACTTTAAACAATCTTTTCTTCCTTATTCTGAAAAGAATTTGTGGTCCTGAACTTCATCAGGACTGCTACTTCGCTAGTTAGAGACAGCATGCTGCTTTTCTCTGCTTTAATACTTGTTTTCCCAGCATTCCAGGAATAATTCACTGACAGAAAGATGAGAAGTATCGGATGTTTGAATGCTTGCAAACCAATTAATGTCTAACATGGCAAACCCATTGATATTAACAGACTTTTTGTCTTAGGAACAGCTTTGCTGACAACACACAGTAATCACTAGTGAGTATTTACTTAATCAGCTACCTTGCTAATACTATTGCTTATAGCTACAAGCAATAAGTACAAAGGATCAGAAAACCAGAACGTTTTTACTAGAAAAATGAAGACTAGGCAAATTCTATCAAGCATTCATAAAAATATTTAAAATTCCGTATTACTTTTAAGTGGTAGATGTTTGGAGGCATACAGGTCATATTCCAACAGCATCATCCACTTTAGACAGATCTTTATTTTTCCTCTCTTTTCTTTCTGGGATAGTGTCTGTATTCCCATTCCAGTTCAGTTACAGCACTTTGCTCACCTGGTGCTGGATCTCTCCTATCCATCACATTCTACACATTTTTTCACCCTGCCAGTTTGTCCCGGCGAGTTCTTCCACTGTAGTTTTTCTAACCTACAAATTTAATCAACAGATTCAAAAACCTTTCTCCCCATATCCAGGGTAACAGTCGATAACACAGACATCAAAGAATCATTAAAACCAAACAAATAATAATTAAAAAACACCACACACAGAGAGAAAAAACCCTAGAGAGAAACCAAGTTTCTTCCTCTCACATGAAGGTCTTAAGCAGACTCTATAGCTATGCTCACTCTGCCTTTTCTGGCTCAGTTAATCTTGAATTGGTTTTTCACAGTGGAATAGATGGGGAGGGACATGAAGGTTGGGATTTGAATTACATTATGAAAGAAGTATTTCAACCTCTTAGTTTTCTAGTACTATTCAAACTGTATAGAGAGGAAGAAGGAGAAACAGTGCTCAGCATCGTGGGAAAATGGTCACAGTTTGAAGTTGTAAAGGAATTCTTCTGTCAACATATATTAAGCGATATTCAGAGAATGCCTTTTAGCATAGCAGCAGAAAAAGACATCTTTTGTGAATCCCAAGGGGCTTTTAAGTGCAGGATTACCTGTGGGCTANAAAAAAAAAAAAAAAAAAGATATATTGAAAAAAGTTTAAGAGGAGACACTTGAAAAAGTCAACCTTACAGCAGCCGCTTTAGTTACATTTGGAGTTATGCTCCCAAGTTATTACATCTTAAATGCTTTTTTGACAGTAGCATCACAAAAGTAAAATCAACAGAATTAACACATATTCCATGGTTTTGTAGGCTACGGTGATTCTCCAAAGGTATTAGAATAACTCAGTTCCTGACAACATCTTCAATAAAGTAAGGGTAGCTGAACAAATGTTTTATCTTAAAAAAGATTTACTGCATATCTAGATATCAAAATACAGAGGAAAACAAAACCAAAACACACACACAGCACCACCATTATGAGGACAGAACAATGCAAGCAAGCAAGAGAGAATGATTTTGTTAAAGGGATACTAGGATATCAGGAGTATGCTTAAGCAAGATGAGTTACACTGAGCCATTGCTGAACTACCTCAGCTGGTTTTCCTTCCTGTGTATGGATAAATATGTTTTATAAGTCTTACTTAAAATAATTGGCAGGTATTTACTTTCCTTTGAAGGAAAAATCCAACGTATACTGAAGTTTTGCGATCAGTTTGAATATATGTTAGATGAGGCTACAATGGATATGTCTTTTTTTCAGTGCACATACATACAGTAAGCAAGGCTTTTATGTGGAGAAATGACAATGCATATTGAAAACCACTCCTGCACTGCCAGGCCATTTAAAGAACTTCAATCCAAAGTCTGTTGCATTGTGCACTCATAGTATGGCATCAGACACTACTTACAATATGTACTTAAAACCAGTGTAGGAAATTCTTCTGAATTAAATGAGATAAGCAGTTTGTTCCCATTTTTTAGTAATAGAAATAGTTTATCCATGATATCCAAGTCAAAGACTATCACTAGTAAATGTATTTTATCAGTTTGCACTGATAGTTTATTCCCCTATGCGCTTTAAAACTCCTTGATAGCCTTATTCATAATGAACTGTGAATAACAACAAAAATTTCCCCAACAGAAGATTACCAAGACATTTCAAGTGTATCACATGACAAAGTCTGCATTTGCTTTTCTGTTCAGGTGACTCAGCTGTGTCAAGATGATTTTGACTTAATTACCTCAGAGAAAAATATGGCCTATAAACTATGCATAAGTTCTTGTTCAATAAACTGAAAAGGCTGTCCTTTCTTCATGCTATCTCTATATGGCATAAATATTTAAAGCCACCAAAAAAAACCCCTGCACCAACAACTGTAGAGTTTTAGTTTTATTTTTTTTTTAAAGGAATCTTACGCTTACTATCTTAACTTGAATAATCATTCACTCTCAATGACTACTGAAAGAAAACCTGGTTGATTAACTCAAAGACCATCATACAGGTGACACTCTCAGTTCACTATTACAATTAACGTTTGATTAGAATTATACATCACTCATGATAATTTGATGATGAAACCACAGAGACAGAATTATTTCTTATTCAATAGTCTTATCTTAAATATCTCTGCAATTGACCTAAATTGACAGTCTTGTCTATAAAGTGTAGCCTTCTATTGTGGTTTAACCCCAGCCAGCAACTAAGCACCATTCAGCCACTTGCTCACTCCCCCGCAACTCAGTGGGATGGAGGAGAGAATNCCAGGGGGAGGGGGGGAAAAAAAAAAAAAAATAAAAAAAAAAAAAAAAAAAAAAAAAGTAGAGCTTGCGGTTTGAGATAAAGACAGTTTTATGGGACAGAAAGGATGAAAGCAGTAATAACAATGATACGACTAACAATAATAAAATAATAATAATAAAAGGATTGGAATATACAAAACAAGTAATGCACAATGCAATTGTTCACCACTTGCTGACCAATGCCCAGTTAGTTCCTGAGCAGCAATCCACCTCTCCCAGCCAATTCTCCCCAGTTTATATACTGGGCATGACGTCACATGGTATGGAATACCCCGTTGGCCAGTTTGGGTCAGCTGCCCTGGCTGTGTCCCCTCTCAACTGCTTGTGCCCCTCCAGCCTTCTTACTGGCTGGGCAGGAGAAGCTGAAAAATCCTTGACTTGGTCTAAACACTACTCAGCAACAACTGAAAACATCAGTGTGTTAGCAACATAAAATGGGCAAAATTTAGTATATTCTTGAAAGTGAAATTAATTTGTCAAGTTCATTGAAGAACAGAGGGACTGTACTAACATCTTTCATAATACAGACAACCATCTCCCATACTATAGTTACTGGTGGCTCTTCACTAAAGAGAACACTTTGTTTCACTTAAGTTTGGCTTTTGCAGCCACTTTAACATTGCTCATCACATCTGTCAATCTGAAGTGAATTGTTTATCAGTAAGAGTTAAACGCATTCCTATAAAATTGAAGACAGACTGTACATATCAAGAAAATGGACAATTTGTATCTCTGTAGACATGACAAAATTTTTGAATGCTCCTGAAGTGAGAACTGTATTTAATACAATTTTGGGGTTCTGCAGGTTCTCTCAGTTGTACCAATTATCTAAGAAATAAACACTGCTCCTTCAAGTAAGATATTAAGGTGCCCAGACTATGCAAAAGTTGCTGAGGTATTTCAACTTATCTGGCAAGATATCTGTCAAATAAAATAACAGTTTACCCTTTGTTATAATTGAGAAGCAAAATTATTTGGGGTATACATTTTCAAAGCAATACAAGGAGATACAGAATAACTGCCTAGACTTTCACATATTCTGTGACTCCATATCCCACCTGCCTCCTCTGAGTCTTATAAATTTTTAAAAATAAATATTACTTTGGGGTAGTTGAAAGCAAATTTATACCATTCAGGAATGCATGTCTTAAAAGAAGAAAAACATTTAGTTTGCTCTGCCCTAATGTCTTTTAGTCGCAGATATCAGTGATATTAATACCCTTCTATAACAAGCTGTCAGGATCCAATTATCTGGCACCAGGCAGTAGCAGAATGACCTACTATAAAATAAATCACAAATCAACCATATCTGGAGAGTCTACTGAAACATTTATAAATATCATGTAAACTACAAAACAAACTACTTTGTCTTTGCATCCCCTGATCTTTGGGACATGGATGTGTTCCCTGCTGGAACATAGCACCGTTCTGGCTCTGCAGATCTGTTTCATCTGGACTTCTCTTTGTTATAGCTGTGCTTCTAACTGAGGAGCAAGATGCCTGCCATGGAAGAGACCTACCATGCTAATAATAATTTTATTGCAAACAAACACAATATTATTAAAAATATCTTTTGTACACTTTTAGATTAGCTCATCAGCCCACTGATGATATACTTTGACATGATTCAGGTCCTTGTCTCAGAAGGAGGCAAACAGAAAGTTTGACTAGCTCAAACTTTATACAGTTTTTCTATCTTTTAGATACTAGACTTCCCAGGTTTTCCTTTATTACCAGTCTTCCCCTTAGGCTCTGACTTGTGGACACCCAAAGACCTTTCTGCATTTTCAGTTTTCACTAAGCAGCACCTCCTCATGGCCTCTAAGTGCCACATAAAAAGCTGCATTATTTCCTCTACTCCAGAGACTACATCCTCCTTTTCAATCTCCAACAGTACTGAGCTCCAGCCAGCATTTACAAGGCACAGATAGGTTTCTGTCCCATGGGCACAACTACAGAAGAGACTTGTTCATAGGCCCAGGTCTCCTGGGGCAGATCTCTTAACTTTCTTCTTAAACACTACTGGCTTTCAAGGTATTGATCTTTCCAAATTCTTCTAGGACAAGGGAAACTGTTAGCACTTGGCCCTCAAAATGTATAACACTGGTGTAACCATTGCTCACCACTAATAAATTCAACTGCAACCAAAAAGATGCATAGTTTCATAACAGTTTTTAATGAGTAGATATATCCCTTTGGAAATTCCACATACAAGGCAAATCTATGTATACACACTCTCCAGTGGTCTTCCTTGGCTACTGTTTGTCAATCCCTTGGGAATATGCTGTGACATACAGGATGAAAAACATTCATCAAGACTTCCCAGTACTTGGACATGACTAGTCCTGAATAGGCTTCACTGTATCTGGAACTCAGTTCCCGTATTTGGAGCTTACATTTTGCAGGTTTTGAGTCTATGGAATGAAATGACACACCGTGGATTTTATTAATACAACTATGTTTGCTAAGTGGCTTAATAAGCATATGCTGAGTATAGTTACATTCCCATCAGGAAATGTAAAACACTATTTAAAACAGTGAAATTACCATAATTGAAAGAACACAGATGCTCTTTAATAATCTAGTAGATTGCACCCTCAATGGAAATGCTCATTAATTCTATTTTAAGACAGTGTGATTCACCTGTATGTCAGATAATTATCATTGAAAGCTAGGTAAGCAGAAAGGTTACATATTCAGGTTTGATGACTCCATCACAGAATATGCAACATTTTCCATTTGGCAGCAATATGCCTACTCACTTACTTCTCCTATATCGTGTCATTTATAAGCAGCAAAAAAAGTTGGCAGGAACATTAAATTCTTTTTCTACAAAAATCACTTTCTGTAGTCAATCTGACTCCAAAAACTTACATTAATTAATACAATAAAGTATCATCTGCAATCCAAAGGAGGAGGTTAGCACCCCCATAACCTGAGTCCCAAAATCCAGAAGTGACCTACATCAGTAGCAATAAGCAAGTGCTGCTAAATTCGTGCAAACATGAGGAACATAGGAGTAGCATGCAGCTAGCAGCATACAAGGATAGAAAATGAACCAAGATTGTCACTGAGATCTTCCATGCTATTTTGTACAAGTGTACTACATGGCTCTTCAGTAGCCAAGATCCTTTAACAGATCCTAAAGCAACATGGTGTAAATCCACGTTTCAACACTGTTTAAGCAATTACTAAATTGCTGCCAGAAACATCATTTAACCCGTGTTTCTTTTACCTTATATATGAATTCCATATCCACACTACAAAAATGTTCAAGTAACTCCTTAGTTGTTGGTTTACAGAAATTTGTGAAAACTCCAAATCAAACTTCTGAAGTCATTAGGAGGGGTAGCTCAAACTCATTCATTGCTCATTGAAACAACCAAGTATTTTTTAAATATTTAATGTAACTTGCTTTTGCTTTTCTACATTTCCTACTTCCTGAAAGGAGTATCTTAAGCCTGCAAACAATATGCAGATATGTGCAAAACACTGAAACAATAAGTATTCACCACCACACACACATACTATCTGTTGTTGTCCTGTTTTCAGCTGGGATAGAGTGAATTGTCTTCCTAGTAGCTTGTATAGTGCTGTGGTTTTGAGCTAGGTATGAGAAGAACGTTGGTAACACAAGGATGTTTTCAGTTGTTGCTAAGTAATGTTTAGACTGAAGTCAAGGATTTTTCAGCTTCTGATGCCCAGACAGCCAGAAGGCTGGAGGGGCACAAGGAATTAGGAGGGAACACAATCAGGGCAGCTGACCCAAAGTGGCCAACGGGGTATTCCATACCATGTGACACCACACCTAGTATGTAAACTGGGGGGAGTGGGAGGGAGGGAGATCATTGCTCCGGGACTAACTTGGCATCAATTGGTGGGTGGTGAGCAATTGCGTTGTGCATCAGTTGTATATTCCAATGCTTTTATCATTACTTTTGTCAGTTTATTAGTGTTGTCATGATCATTATTAGTTTGTTCCTTTCTGTTCTATTACAATGTTCTTATCTCAACCCACAAGTTTTACTTCTTTTCCCGATTTTCTCCACCATCCCACTGTAGGGGGAAGGGGGGAAGTGAGTGAGCGGCTGTGTGGTGCTTAGTTGCTGGCTGGGATTAAACCACGACAGTTCTAATTTATTAAAGCAAGTTAACTGCAAACACAGAAGAAACAGAATTTTACTAAGTTTGTTTTAGCAAATATTTTATATATTTTAAAAATATATTTTAAAATATTTTTTCAGTATATGTAGATATAGAAGAACGTGAAACTTAGCGTGTTCACAACCTACTTTGGGCCTGTAGTTAACATATGCTTTGACAAAATGTCAAAGATAAATGGGATATCTCCACTCACCAGGGAGAGTAAAAATCATTCATCTGCCATTTCAGCCATGTAGGTGTGTGTAATACTGTACTCATCAAACAATCCTAGAGAAGCCGCTCAGGCTGTCTCAAAATAGTCTACCCCATTCCCATATGTCAGTTCAACAAAGGTGGTTTTGAGAAGTTTATACTTTTCTCTCCTAGACCATTGTTCCTTGCTGATGTTCAAAGGAAAGAGAATAGGAATACCTCTTGAAGGTCAAATGTTCAATCCACCCCTGCAGAGCACCTTTCCAGCCTCCTAGTGAAGCTAGGATAATCCAGAGATTATCCTGGAAATAAAAGCTTGTTTCATTGAGGTCTCATTCCTTACGCTCCCCTGTAAATGATACTGGCCTATAGCAAAAGAACCAAGCACTCTCAGAATGGAGTGAGAATAATCTTGCTGCATAGCTCAGTCTGATACAGAGCTGGGGATCCAATCATGAAAAGCTTTGCTATGGAAACTCAATGATACATTACAGTTGTTTTATGATTGTAAGCACGCCCTTTAGTTTTTCCATATAAAAGACTATTTTTATTCAGGTGCTCCATTGCATCACAAGGTTAACTCTATGCTTACAAGGCATAAGCTATCCAAATTTAATAAACATGAAAAGATAAAGGAATACAGCACAGTTCCATCACATTTTCCTCCACTTTTAGGTAAAATGAAAAGTAAAATTCAAGGTGAAATTTAACAAAGTCAGTAGTTGTAACCTCATTGATGCCATAAAAAAGCCTCTAAACAACTGCAACTAGGATTCTCGAAAGTTGTTGGGAGGGTTTGTTGTTGTTTTTTTTTTTTTATTTTATTCTTTGCAGTAGTGCACTAAAACCAAAAACGGGATAAGAGAGAAATATCTGCTCTTTACGTAGCAAAACCAAACAAACAAGAAAATAGAATGCATCTATTTATGCTTTCATGATCACATTCAAGACATTTATAATAACTTATAATGGGTTATGAGCCCCACTGCATGTATCTGTGACAATAGTATGTTTCTAAATTCCACAGAGAAGCAAAGTGAAGGAGGGAAAAAAGAAAAAAAAAAAAGGATTTTTTTTTTTCTCTAGCAAAATGAAGATATTTGCTAAGATCCACTGAAGACTAGAGCTGTAGGAAAATGTAAAAAATCTTAAACAACCCCAACATAAACCCCGCAAAACCCAACCACAAAAACCTGAAGAGCAGTAATTTCACAGAACAAAAGCTTATACAAAATCATAGAAGTTTTAAATTTGCTCCTAAAAGTGCATATAATGTCTGTGTTAAAGGTGGGGAAACTGCAATACTGTGCATGAAAAGATAATATGTACCAAGGGTACATCAATAAATTAAACCCTTTAAAAGTATAGGGCATTATCATTAGTTTTAATTGAACTGAAGAATTTAAATTAAAAACCAAATAAGAAAAGATTGTGTAATTCTCATTCACTGTGAGAAAATACAGTACAGAATTACGTGCAAGTCAATCTCCTCTTGATGCCTCCTGGTTTACTAAATATTTTATAAAATACAATATCAAAAGTAAAAAGAGTGACTGAACTAATTATCCTAGTATTGAGAACAAAGAAATAGCTGTTTTCAGCTTCTTTCAGTGATCATGCATAACCTAAGTGCATTTTACTAGAGGAAAGAGGAACCAGAAAGTATGTTATTATTCTAGGGAAAGGAAGAAGTTAACTATAGAATTGCTCAAATACAGTCAAGCTTTAACAACATCTGTAGGCCATTTCTAAATATGTGGGTTTTTTCAACATCATATCTGAAAAACAGAAGGAAAAAAACCCAGAACAACCTCCTCTGAAACAAATAAATCCATATTCTTCTAGCTTTTATTACACTTACCTTTCCAAGATGCAAAGCAAAAAATATTTAGAATCTTGGTAAATCTTTCTAACCTGAAATCTTTTTCTGATCCTGTTCCACTCCAGAAATAACATATTCAGAATCTGTATGTAGAGTACTAAAGCCTAGAGGTGTTCCTCTTTCTGTACCAGCAGGAAAAAAGAAGGAAAAAAAACAAACAAAAAACCAACCCACAATCAACCTAAAGACTTTTTTTTTTTTTTTACCTTGAGGCCCACAGGTGAAATTCCTCCTTTCTATCATCTAGCCAGGAATGTGAGACAGAGTGAGCACACATGTGCAAATGGTGAGGCTGAAGGGCAGATCCATTGTTTAGTATCTACGCCCATGTAAGGGACCTAGAAAGGATCAGGCAATTTTAATTAACAATCTAACACTCATGTGTCTGAACACAATACTACTGATGACTGCAAAACATTCTGTCAAATACCCTAAAATAAACACATAACTGAAAAGCAGCTACTGTCCAAAGAGATTATACTTTTTATTAAAACAAAGAAACAAACACAAATGTTTAGATTTTTCTAAAATGAAGATATGATTCACATCTTGTAGGCTTCTGCTAATTCCTATCTGGTCATTAGTTCTAGCAAAATTAAAAGAAATAGCAACAATTCTTTTAGCCCCAATCCTGCTTTGGTAAAGCAAATGTAAAATTTACCAGCGTATATTAGGAATAGCTTTTGTTCTGCTTATTACACATATTTGGGTATGCTTGTTTAATTTTAAATTTCTTGGTTTGTTAACAATGTTATCACTTTATTAGTATGGCTAATATGCAAAGCAGCTACAAATGTGAAGCCACAGCTGGGCTCTCAAAAAAGAAATACATATACAAGAAGTTGGTCTTTAAGAAAAAGAAGTTCTTGTGAAACGGAACTTTGCAATAATATCATGACCTTGTAGGCTCATTAAAAGAACATTTCTTTTACTTGACAAAAAGTATGAACTTTTAAAAAAACAACAGAAGGCTCAGCAGAGACAAAACCACAGGCTTATATCTTGGAGATATTAAACTGTGTCATCATTGAGTTAGGATTCCTTAATAATTTCTGTAAATCAAAATTAAACATGACAACACTACGTACAGGTTTTTCTTTATAAATGCATTGCCTCATCTTCCAGCAGATTTCATCAATGCTCAATAGGACTTTACCCCTGCTAACCTCCTGACCAGGTTTTACTTTGTTGTTACTGTTGGAGTGGTACAGCAAGCCAGGCTACACTGCCTGCGCTGACCATCGCTGTGCTTCAGCGTACCGGGTCATGTTTAGATAGGAATGCTACTTTTCCTCATTTAAGCTTAAATTGTGAACTTAATCCACTTTAATATATATCTCAAGATAACCTCATTTGTAGGAGCATAAATAATGCTATGGCAATACTGGTATAACTGCAACTTGTGGTACAGTTGTGCAGAGGGGAAAATGAGATCAGTCTCTTGGGCTCAGACACTCCAGGAGGAGAAGGTACCTGCAATGCTGTTTTTCAAGACCCTAAAAGGACTGTGAAAGTGTAAGAAAACACTAGCGAAGGTGCAGCACACAAAACTGACAGTGTTAATGCTCCTTTCTACCAGTGCAGCTGAAGAAAGAAGTTAAAAAGGCTGTCAGACATAAAAATAACTTTGGTGGTTAACTATATTCTTACCTGAATATCTATACCTCTTGTCTCCATAGTGTAAGAAGGTAATTTTCATATAAATCCACCCTTTCTCATAAAATTTTCTTGATGAACACCACACACAACCACACAACTCAAGTTTACACAATGTATTTTGAGACTAAAGGTTCACTAAATCAAACAACAGGGAAATAGTTACTTATATCCAACCCTGTATTTGTTGGTATTACACTTCTGTTAAGAACACCTCAATTTCAGACCCCTAGTGTCTATTTGTTTTGGGTTTGTGTGGTGGGGTTTTCATAGAGGGGCCGCAGGGGAGGCTCCTGTGAGAAGCTGCTGGAAGCTCCCCCGGCTCCAAGTCGGACCCAACTCTGGCCCAGGATGAGCCCATCAGTGACGGTGGGAACGCCCCTGGGAGAACAGATTGAAGAAGGGGAACCTGCAGGGAGTGGGGGATTGGAATGTGAGAGGAACCCCTCTGCAGATCCCGAGGTCAGTGAAGAAGGAGGGGGAGGAGGGGCACCTGAGGAGGCTGATGGACCTGCAGCCCGTGGGGAGATGGCAGGCTCTCCCCCTGCAGCCCAGGGAGGGGAGCGGTGGAGCAGAGGCACCCAAGATGGCTGTAACTCCATGGTAAAAGCCGCACTGGAGCAGTGTGTGACTGGAGAGCAGCCCGCGGAAAGGACCCGCGCCAGGGAAGTTTGTGAGGAACTGCAGCCCGTGGAAAGGAACCACGTTGGAGAAGTTGGTGAAGGACTGTCTCCCGTGGGAGGGACCCCACGGTGGAGCAGGGGACGAGTGAGGAATCTTCCCCCTGAGGAAAGGAGCGGCAGAGACAACATGTGGCGAGCTGACCCCAAACCCCATCCCCTGTTCCCCTGCGCCGCCGGGGGGAGGAGGTAGAAAGCACTGGGAATGGAGCCGAGCCGGGAAGGTGGGAGGGGTGGGGGGAGGTGTTCTGATGTTTGGTTTTCCCTTCCCAATATCCTTGTGTGTTTGATTTGATTTGTAGTAAATGAAATTGATTTTGTTTCTTCCCCGAGTTGAGCCTGTCTTTTGCCCGTGACCATAAGTGGGGAGTGATCCCTCCCAGTCCTTGTCTCAACCCACGAGCCTGCCTTTGGATTTTCTCCTCATCCCACCACGGTGGGGGGGAAGTGACCGAGTGGCTGCATGTTGTTTTGTTGCCAGCTGGGCTTGAACCATGACACAACTGTTCTTGAAACTTCCAGTTTCAGGATGTTTGTTTCAAAAAGGTTATAATCTCTCATCTCCTCAGTTATGGAATGACTAAATCACAAGGCAGTTAGGCAGTCAAGTTCGTCCCATAAAGTAGAAAGCTTACATACTTATGAAACACCAGGATCTGCTAAAATTCATGGTGAAACTAAATAAATGGCTTGTGCGAAAACTCTATGCCAATGGATTTCTAACACCCCAGGGTATACACCGTAACACAGTGTCGTCCTCTCAAATAAATGGTAGCTAATAGAATAAATGTGTTTAAAATGAGATTACTCATTTAACAATTTTATACTATGTGTTCATTTTTCACAGAGCAATTACTTGCAACTATAAAAAGGAGAATTACAGAAAAGTGAATTTAAATTGCCCTGCATGGAACAAAATGCTAATTCACTGCTATAAACAAACCCAAGATCTGTAAATAAATTGGCTTTTCCTGTTCTATAAAGGAAGACTACCACTACTGTTACTTCTGCTCTCACTTCATGTATGGAACAGATCACGAAGTTGTCATGTGAAAACCCACTCTGTAAATAAATGACCTCTTAAATTTTGGAAAGATTGTCAGGAAAAGATGGCCTAAAATGTGGAGTATAACCAAATGCTGAGGAATTCAAGCAGAAATAGCAAGGCACGATGAGTGCTATATTGTGTGTATTAGATTATTTGACAATGTTGAGAACCAAAATGAGTAAATCTTGTATAAGTAGTAATGTCAAAACACTTTACTCAATGCTGCTTCAGACTATCTTCAAATAACTTCAGATTCTCAACAACATTTTAGTGTTAGTAATTACAAAATTCAGTCATGCCACTTTGTGTTCATGAGTCACTGTATTACCTGACTACCAAAACCAGTAGTTTCTTAACATCTTTTAAAATTGACATAGGAGAAGGATATAGAAGATGTCTGCTTTAATGCAATAATCATTCCAAATGCTGCTCTGTTTCTCTTTCTATGAATTTTTAAGAAGAATCATGGAAGAGAAATGCAAAGAGGAGGGCTATTGAAAATGAAAAGAGTATATGGCAGAGAGGGAAGAAAGCCTCCACTGAATGAAGTACTTAAACATGCGTACATTTTTAGGCAGATGCTTAGACGAGGTTTTCCAGAACTTCCCCCAAAATCAAGTTAGGCACAGGCTGTAATAGATACCAGATTTTTACTTAATAAACAGATACAAGCATGGTTTAGGATTACTAGTAACATATACTGTAATGTTTTCACAAAATTTACAAACTGTTAATGTGCATCATTAGTCTTCAAAGATTGATTCTCAAATTATACAAATGGCAGTTAGTCAATCTACTGATAATGTGGTTTTAAAAGACTCACCCCACCCTTCCCCATAAGGATCAGGCTCAAGGGAGCATTAGGTCAAGATCAAAGGAGATGGCAGTAAGGGTGCTATTGTGGTAGGAGACTGTTACAGACCACCTATTAGGATGAGAAAGCTTAAAAAGTCATCTTCAAACAACTTAAGACAGTCTGTAAATCATACACCCCGACTCTCAAGAGGGATTTTTATCTTACTGCAATCTACTGAAATGGCATCACAGCTAGAGTCAAGTAATTGAGCAGATTTTTGGGGAGGTTTCAGGGCAAACTCCTTGATACAGGTAATGGATGAGGCAATTACAGGTGATGCACGGGTGGATATGCTATTCACTAACAAGGACAAACTGATTGGGGAGATAATAATTGATGGCAGCTTTGGCTGTGGTAGCCACGAAATGGAAGAGTTCAAGATCCCCAGGGGAGGGAAGAGAAGAAGGCAAGTAGCAGACTGCAGACCCTCGGCTCTAGAAGTGAAGAATTTGGCTTACTCAAGAAACCGGTAGGAGTGACTCAGTGAGAGGCACGTCTGGAGGGCAAAGGAGCTTGTAAAAGCTGGCAGGTCTTTAAAAGCAATCTCTTCTTAGCTCAAGAATCATCCCTCCCAATAATCAGGAAAAGAAACAGATTAGCAGATCATTTTAACAGGGAATTTAGGACTCTGCTTCAATGCAAAAATGCAGTACGCAGGAGGGGGAAGCAGAAGCAAGCTACAATAGAGCACTACAGTAATATTGCCCAGACACATGGGGGTGGTGTGAGGAAAGCTAAGGCTCGCCTAGAATTGATACTTGCAAGGGATATTAAACACAAGACCTTCTAGTGTTATGTTAATAGCAAAAGCCTGGCAAAGGAAAACATGGCTGTATTGTTCTTTGAGGCTGGGGTGACAGCAAACACAAATAAGGTTGAACTACTTGATGTCTTTCTTGTGTCTTCACCAATGAGATCTCCCAGGCCTCTGTGTGTAGTGAAAGCATTTGAGGAGGAGAGAACTACCAGCAGTGGATGAGGACCATGTGTAGGAACTCAACCCGCAGAAGTCCTTGTGACCTGACAGACCGCATCCAAAGATGCTGAGAGAGCGGGACAATTTCATAGGGGCCATTATAATCTTGGAAAAGTACTGAAGATCAGGGAAAGTTAGCAGTGAGTGAAAAAAGGTAAATGCTGGGCATGAGCCAGCAGTGTGCCCTAGATAGTATTCACTGTGGTACAGTGTATTGGGTCTGGCTGACATGGAGTTAATTCTCCCCACAGCAGCCCTTGTAGTGCTGTGCTCTGCATTGGTAGCTAGAAAGGTGTTGATAACACACCAGTGTTTTGGCTACTGCTGAGCAGTGCTGGCACAGCATCAAGGCTGTCTCTCCAACATTTTCGCCCCCCTCAACAGCAGGCTGGGGCTGGGCAAGATCTTGGGAGGGGACATAGCCAGGACAGCTGACCCAAACTAACCAAACAGATATTCCATACCATATGATGTCAGCTCAGCTATAAAAGCTAAGTAAAGGGAGATGGAAAGGGGGGCATTTCTCGTCTTCCGGAGCAACCGCTACACGTACTGAAGCCCTGCTTCCCAGGAAGTGGCCAGACATCGCCTGCTGATGGGAAGTAGAGAATAACATCATTTGTTTTTCCTTTGCTTTTGTGCGTGCATCCTTTGCTTGCACTTTATTAAACTGTCCTTATCTTGACCCAAGAGCCTTTGTTATATTTTCTCTCCCCAGTCTAGCTGAGCAGGGGGAGTGATAAAGCAGCTTTGGTGGGCACCTGGTGCCCAGCCACAGTCTACCTACCACACACAGACAGGATGTATAAGGGAGAAATTATCCCCCCTCTACTCAATGCTCATGAGAGCACATCTAGTAACTGTTCTCAGTTTTGGAGCCCCCAGCACAGGAAAGATGTCAATTAACAAAAGTGAGTTCAGCAGAGAACCCTTACGGGGAATCAGGGGCTGGAGCATTTGTCCTGTGAAGAGAGGCTGAGGGAGTGGGGCATGTTCAACCTGGAGAAGAGAGTGCTTCAGGGTAACCTAACAGTAGCTTGCCCATACCTGTGTGCTGGCTACTGAGAAGGTGGAGTTGGTCTTTTCATGGCATTCCCTGGTGGAAGGACGAGAGTCATGGTTGGTAGGGTGTGTGGACATAAGACAAAAAAATTGCACCTGAGGAGAGTGGAGTAGGCTGCCCAGAGAGGCTGTATAGCCTCCATCCTTGGAGGTTTTCAAGACTCAACTGGATAAGGCCCTGAGCAACCCGGTCTGACCTTGTATCTGGCCCTGCTTTGCACGGGAGGTTGGACTAGAGAACTCTTGAGGTCTTTTCCAGTCTTAATTATTCTGTAATTACATAAATTTGTACAAGGAAACCAGGAAGAAATAAGTTTGATGAAGACTTTACAATGTAACAGAAGGACATTGTGCAAATAAAACTATTCTCCTTATCTTAAAACAGTTTGTGTGTGCACTGCTGGATGAAAGGCGGTTCTGATCCATTCCACAGCTGTGCAAAGAAATGATATCTGAAGATTCAGAGCTCAAGAAATACCTTTTAAAGTAATTTCTGAAGTGCAATGGGAGAAGACAAATGAATAATTGCATATAATATTTAGAGTTGTGGTATACATTTTTAAAGTCCAATAGCTGTAATAAATAGCTTGTGAACACCTTATATAAGATGAGCCCAGTTGCTATAATAGGTGTTCTTCAGTCAGACACTTTCAAATCAGACACCAAAGCAGCTACGTCCTCAAACAGATGCAATTTTTCTAATACCCAAACTAAAAATCAATCAGTGGTTATAAGACCTGACCTTGATAAATCATTCTTTCCTCCTCCCTGAAGACATTGTACAACACACACGCTACTGTGGCAGTTGAGAAATTTAATAGTATGGTAAACACCACAAAGACCTTTCTGTGCCTTCAGGGAAAGCTGTAAATATCAGTTCAAAAGGCGCTGGTGGTAAGCTATTAGGAACGCCTAAATAATTTTTACTCTAAATATCAATTCATAAAAAATTTGCTAGAATGACAATGATAAAATTCCCAGTGAAATTGGCCAGAATTCCTTGGACAATATTAGTGGCAAACTATTCCAAGAGAAAAGAGAATGAAAAATAGGGAAAAAGATGAGTAAAATAATGTATCATGAAGGAAATAATTGATTAAATCCTACTGAAGACTTTAATACTACATATAAACATAAATACCATAGTAATGTGGAAAAAAATCTATAATTAAAAGACAATTCATCAAGTGCAGCAGCAAGCCAAGAGTATATTGCTTATCTGGAGCATATATGACAACCAGAGCCAGGTAGTAACTTTATGCAGTGCATGATATTGCTCTGAGGATTTGCCAAGGACAGGAAAGGATTGATGGAAGAAACATCAGGCCAGGTGTCTGAAGCCTGTGTTTTTGGAACTAACAAACCTCAAGTTTCAGCATCAGTTCCTTATACAAATGTGTTTGTTGTCTGTGTACTGGCTTCTTAGCAGACAAATCAGCATTTTCAAATCCTAGGGACGCTAAGTGCCTGACAGGAGGGAAAAAAAATAAACAAGCTATCCAGGTTCGTGATTTCTCTGCTCTATTCCATCCATGACAAGTAAACAGGTCTTACTCATCTGGAACAGAGAGAGCAGCAGCAGAAATGCATATGCACAGGTTAATGTAAAATGAAGCGCAAGGGAAATGTGCATATGTAAGTGATGTACAAATGAAATGATGGGCCTCGAGCTGATTAGGTGGGGACTGTGGGATTGTGATAGCTCTGTAAAACCAGCAGCTCAGTACTCACTAGCAGTCAAAAACCCAAATGAAACATTAGGGATTATTAGGAAAGGCATAGAGAATGAAACGAGAATATTATTATGCTGCTATGTAAGTCCTCCAAAGTAAGATGTAATAAGACAGGAAATGGCCCAGAGCACGTTGGTAAGAACGTTCACTGGCATTGGACTCTTCCCGTCTGAAAAACAACAGACTGGCTTGGCATCTTCAAAAGACTCTTGTCTCTTGAAAAGAGAGATAGAGATAACAGAGGGCTATAAAATCAAACTGACACAGAGACAGTAGATATGGAGAAATTGCACACTGTCTCTTCCAATATAATAACTGGGAGCATAATACGAAACTAGTATAAGCCAGATTCCTAACAAAGGAGGCAGTTGCTCAGACAATGCAAGAGTGCTACAAGATGTTGCAAGCCCCCAGGGTAAACTGTAAAATTACATGCAAGCAAAACACACTGAAACCAGATTTGGTTCAAGAAGTCTTGTGAGCCAAAACCAGTTCAAAATTGAGAATAATTCAAATGAAAATCATTGTGTGCTCTGTCCTTATTATTAGACATTTTCTCTATAAGCTCTGATGGGCACAGGTTAGTAGGCTAGATGAATCTTTGATCTGACCCACAACAACCTTTTTTCTCTTATATTAATGCCATTTTCTGAACCTCAGTTAACGCATCACCTTTGTGCTCTTAAATTTTAGTTGAGCAAAACCAACATTGACTATTCAAAGTTCACATTACATCTGCCATGTGAAAATTTCCTCTGTTCCATTGCATTAATGAAAACAAACAAGAAATCCCCACACACCTACAGCTCAGAAATTACTGTTTTATCAGATACAATTTCTAAAGAGTGTAGGGTAACCTTAGTATACTTTTTTAACATTTAATTTTTTCTTACGCAAAGACAATGGAATCCTATTGTGCTATATAATGTGCATATATATACACTAAAGGATAGTTCCTCACCTGAAAGGGTTTGCCAGCTGAAAGAAGTCATACAGCAGGTGTGGGCATGTGTATAAAAGAAATCTCTATCTGCATAGAGATAAAAAGCAGATAGATAACACAGGATCTAGTGGATAACAAAGCAGATGACAAAACCAAGCTGAATCTAGTTCTATATGCAATTGTTAAGACAAAAAGTGCCAATATCCACAACTAGCTTCTTGTGAACAACTGATTTGTGGTTACAATAAGAACTTAGCTTTACTTTAGAAGGAGAGGAGTTAAAGAGAAACTGCTACTAAATGGGAGCTAATTCAAGCCACTGTAGCATGATAAGTGTCCTTGTTTTTTCTTTCTTCTCCCAAAGAGGTCCATGAGGTTTCTCTGCGGGGGATTTTATATAAATGCATTTATTTATAATCTGTTAAGGTTACTCCTTCATGAAGTTCACAGCAGGAGCTCATTTCAGTATCTGCAGCAAACAAATATCTTTACTATAACAGTATGTTTCCTGAACCCACTTGATCCATACTAAAGACAGTCAAAATCTGAACTACCATTTTTTTCCTGTGAGCTACACATACCACATAAAGTAACAACTGAATTTTAATGGATTAATTCTCAGCAGGTTTCTCCCTATCTGCCCCACAATGGATGGAGGGAAGAGTGTGATGATGCAGAGAGAGTCAGGACTTTTTTCCACCCAAATATAAGAGGTGATCTGAAAATAATCAACATAGAGACCATTTGTACATTGTTTGTAGGGTTTTGTTTGCAGTTTGATTAGTGCAGAGAGTGCTCAAACAGGCACTGTGGGCACAAATGAACTATAAGTGAGATACACTATACATAGTGTTTCAGAGACGTCTGTGATTTTGGTACAGAAAGATACTCTAGTCCTTGGAAATCAATTTTCAAGGTACATGGCTAATTTGATCTGAGTTATTGATTTGTCAGGTATATGAAAACTCATCCTTAAACAAAGTCCATTACCCATACACATAGAGGGAGGGTAAGTTTACTACCAAGAAGATAAAAGGAATTGCACTAAGCATGGTTGACTGAGTTCAAATTGAAGATCCATTTAGGGATTCAGGTTAAAGGGATACCTAATTTTGCATAGGCATGGGTAATCACAGTATCAGCAGGAAAAAAAACGGAGATTGAGAAAACAGGGCATAAAGATAGGTGATGAGACATTTTTAAATAGCTTATATTCAAAGTCTGACCCGCAAACATTTTTAGCTTGTTTTTCCCATGGAAAACTTGCACTATTTGCGAAAAGCACAGAGATCTGAAATGCATTAGGTTCCAAGCAGCTACAGGACAACAGGAAACCCGGCAGAGAAGAGACTGTATTGCTGCTTAATGCTCAGAAGATGGCTGGGCTCATGTGACAGTTTCCCTTCAGACATCAAGTGCCCAGCCAGGAAAGAGCTGAATTGCCGCAAAATGTGTTTAATTCAGCATTACACCTTATCAGACATTAGGAAATATAACAATGCTTTGTTTATAAAGGACAGTGGGCCTAGTAAGGCCCACCACTAAAGATAGGATTTCTTACTTCTAGATGTTGTTAACTCATTTTCAGGTTTTGAAGTTCTTGCTATAATATTGTCCTGGTTTTGGCTGGAATAGAGTTAATTTTCCTCCTAGTAGCTGGTATAGTGTTATGTCTTGGATTTAATATGAGAAGAATGTCGATAACACACGGATGTTTTCAGTTTTTGCTAAGTAGTGTTTAAGTCAAGAATTTTTCAGCTTCTCATACTGCCCTGCCAGCAAGAAGGCTGGAGGGGCACAAGCAGTTGGGGGGGGGACACAGCCAGGGCAGCTGACCCAAACTGGCCAATGGGGTATTCCATACCATGTGACGTCATGCCCAGTATGTAAACTGGGGGGAGTTGGCTGGGAGGGGTGGATTGCTGCTTGGGAGCTAACTGGGCATTGGTCAGCGAGTGGTGAACATTTTCATTGTGCATTGCTTGTTTTGTATATTCAAATTATTTTATTATTATTATTGTCATTTAAAAATCGTTATTATTATCATTATTACTTTCTTTCTGTTCTATTAAACTGTTCTTATCTCAACCCACGAGTTTTACTTTTTTTTCTGATTCTCTTCCTCATCTCACTGGGTGGGGGGGGAGTAAGTGAGCAGCTACATGGTGCTTATTTGCTGGCTGGGGTTAAATGACGACAAAAATCATAAAGTCCTGATAACACACACTTCTGTCAGTAAAATCTGAAGGGGTGTGAGTAAATATCCTTAACCCTGAAGAAAAAGACAGACAAACAATAAAATCTTTCCTTCCTGAAGACATTTCATCTCCCTCAAGGCTGAATAGAAAACTGAAAGAGATAAAGATACTGCAGGGTCGACAGGGACTTTCCAAGAAGAAAATCATCACAGACTTTTTTTTTTACTACACTGTACGATGTGGTGGCATGAAAAATTACCTGAGAAAAGTCATTTCAACTTTTCTCAGGTATCAAAAGTAATATAACTATGCTTGTGTGGAGATCTGTGCAGAATAATTCACCAGGTTTCTCAGTGGCATACATCTATACAGTTGGTGGCTGCAGCTGAACGTTATGGATGCCTGGATGGAGTATTTGCTTTAGTAGTTCACTGACCCCGCTAACGGCTAGACAGTACTTCCCTACTGTTTGGAAGGAGAGAAGACATCCACTGATGTCCAATGACTCTGACAATTTCATGAGATGTAGGAGTTGCCTTACTTCATTAATGCATTACATTGGCACTTCTTTCCAAAGGCATTCAGATTTCTTGGGAAATAGGTGCACAAAACCTCAAGATAAGGGAGTTAACATGTTATAAAAGAATTCCTTTCAAACCTCAAATGAAAAAATGTGTTTTCACTTGACAGCATTAGAGTTTACAGACCTTCCAAAAGTCATTCTAACCATAGCCACCTGTTACCTACATATGCCTACAAATACGTATCTTTTATGCAGGCTAAAGTCTTACTCTTCAATTGTCTTTGACAAGCAGTATCAACTATTATTTATATTCCATGGGAAAGGTCTTTTCCATTTATCAAATTTGAACCAGTCATATCCAAGTTCCTTTACACCTGACCTGATTAAATAGTGTAAAAAGTCGGGCTTTGTAACTTTTTTTTATTGTAAGCTTTTGGTCTAATGACACAGCATTTACAATATTCTTACCTTTTTATATTCTTTTTGTTTTGCATATCACAACTGAAAATAAACAGTCTTTATTAACAGCATGAGCACTGATAAGAAATTCTGGAGACCTATCATAGGTTAAGTAACCTATCACCTATTTAAGTCTACCATGTCACCTTTGATGTAGGTGACCAAAACAGAAAATATTTTTTCTAAGTACAAAAAAGATTAACGATACGCAGAATTTTACATAATCTGAGATAGTATACAAATGCAAACCTCTTCTATAGTGAATATTCCATTTCAAATGGAAAGGAAAATCTATAATTTTACTATTAAAATTACAAGAACAATAGAAAACAAGACAAATTAACACTGAAAAAGGTTTTTACTCTGCCTACAGACACAGCTGGCAAATATCTAGGGAATTAAATACTACATAAGCAAAACAGCAGAGAAAAAATATGCATCGGTAATCTTAATGAATCACAGGAGACAGCAATGGACCTTGAGAGGTCGTCCAGTTTATGCACTCCCCCAAGCCACAATCAGTTAGAAAAAGAAGAGAAAAATTGCTCCAAAATTTCTGAAAACTATCAAGAAAGACTTGCATGAACAAATATGTTTTCTAAAAGACAAAACTATCAAGGTTAACAGTGCTGAGAGAACAAACAGGAAAGCTGAAGAAGAAAAAATGTGCAGAAGATTTTTGTAAATAGTATTTTTCTCAGTGTCTGGAACTAGTATCTTATTTCTGGCAGTGTCTGACTGGATATCAAGTATCACCGAAATAGCATGTCAGAGCACTGATAGGAAAGCTTTTTTTTTTTCTTTTCCCTGTGCACTGTGCAGGTAGGAATATTTGATTTCATACATCATTTGCAAATCGCTGTGGGGATTCCAGGAAGCCAATTTGGCTTCACAAAATTGATGAATGAGAAAAAAATACTGCTGGTTTTGTGTCTGTTGTTTTTGAAAGCTGCGCACCTGGGACTTTGGCACACTGGGCACCACTAATGATTCATTCTCACAGTGCTACAGTGAAAATGCTGAAGTTTCTTTCAACCCTCAGGGAACTTGTTCATCAGAATGCGTAAATTATTTGCCTTTTACTGTTCTTTTACTGGTCACCCTTACTAACAGCAAAAAAGAAACACTACAGAAATAACCTATTTAATCTAATAAAGCTTCTAAATGAACATGTTCAAGCAGTGAAACATAAGGGAGGATGCAGTCCAGGCTGAACAGGGGAAGAAAACAGGACTGCAAGGGGGCATGAAGTGTGACTGCTGCTGCATCAGGCATGGTGAGCTGGTTTGCATAGCACTGTACACAGTGCTGATGGCAAAGGAGACAGCAAGAGACCCTAGTCCACTTTGGGTTTTAATGACTTTAAGAGAGCTACATTAGATCTAAGCTCAGAAGGAATTTAGAGGATCATCTGATCTATTACATCCACAAGACCTGGAACCTAATCCATTTACATTTTGTTTGAACTGCAGCAATCATCATTTAGCACACGAAGTGAAACAGGCTTCCATAAAATAGTGAACGACAAAGTAATCATTCACAGTTCCAAAGAGCAAAAATGATAGGCATCCTAAACCAAAAAGCGTTACATAAATGTTTCTACATGCTAAAAATTCTGAGAGAATTTTGCAAACCAGAGAGAGAGATTATTTTATATAGAAAGGTGTATGGTTTTACCACTTCACTGTATAATTACCAATCTATGTTCGACAGACAATAATCTGCAGTAATTAATTAAAATAATTAAATACAAATTAAATATCTGATAGATGTCAGTTCCTTCAACCATAAGTTGAATTTTAAAGTTATTGAAGTCATAAGGAGAGAGAGCAGTGGTGATCATCACCAAGTCACTATTGCTGCTTCCAGCTCAGGGGAAACTGGTATGGTCCTGCTTGGCAAAAGGAGGCAGCTACTGATGTTATGAGACAGACTCTTCCGAAATTGCTATTTTTTTTTTGTTGCATCAAGATGAGAAAAGAGCTGCCCTATTACATGTCCATTGGGAAGTCAGTTGCAGGGGCCTGGACACTTGGTGTGATAATGTGGATTAGCCAGGATCAAGAAAGGATTCCTTTGCATAGGACAGATGGGCTACTCCATAGCCTCCATGGAACAGAGTCAGATAACCTGTGGGTTAACGTCATAAAACTGTCACACCACAGACACATTGTGCACCTCAGTCCCAGTAGGCAGCATTCAGTAAAAGTGATGAGAACAAGACAACAGGGAGCTGATTTCCGAAAGTCATAGGAAAACAGAAAACCAAGCAGAAGCCCCCAAGACACAAAAGGACAGTGTCCTCATTGATTTTGCTACTTCTACCATCACCCCTTTCCCCAGAAAGCTACCAAAAATCTTTCAATATGTGTGTATTAGGTTTGTGTGGCAAGGTTTTGGTAGCGGGGCTGGGCTACAGAGGTGGCTTCTGCGAGAAGCTGCTAGAAGCTTCCCCCATGGCCAACAGAGCCAGTGCCAGCCGGCTCCAAGACGGAACAACTGCTGGCCAAGGCTGAGCCCATCAGCGACGGTGGTAGCACCTGTAATTTAAGAAGGGAAAAAACTGCTGCACAACAGCAGCCAAGGGAGGGGAGTGAGAATATGAGAGAGCAACAGCCCTGCAGACCCCCAGGTCAGTGAAGAAGGAGGGGGAGGAGGTGCTCCAGGCGCCGGAGCAGAGATTCCCCTGCAGCCCGTGGGGAAGACCATGGTGTGGCAGGCTGTCCCCCTGCAGCCCAGGAAGGTCCACGGTGGAGCAGATATCCACCTGCAGCCCGGGGAGGACCCCACGCCGGAGCATAGGGATGCCCAAAGGAGGCTGTGACCCCGTGGGAAACCCATGCTGGAGAAGGCTTGTAGCACGACCTGTGTCCCCATGGAGAGAGGAGCCCAGGCTGGAGCAGGTTTTCTGGCAGGACTTGTGACCCCGTGGGGGACCCACACTGGAGCAGTCTGTGCCTGAAGGACTGCATCTCGTGGAAGGGACCCACGCTGGAGCAGTTCATGAAGAATTGCAGCCCTTGGGAAGGAGCCATGTTGGAGCAGTTTGTGGAGGACTGTCTCCCATGGGAGGGACCCCACGCTGGAGCAGAGGAAGAGCATTAGGAGGGTGAAGCGGCAGAGACAAGGTATGATGAACTGACCACAACCTCCATTCCCCATCCCCCTGTGTCACTTGGGACAGGGAGGAGGTAGAGAAATCAGGAGTGAAGTTATATCCCCGAAGAAGGGAGGGGTGGGGGGAAGGTGTTATTAAGATTTGGTTTTATTTCTCATTACCCTACTCTGATTTGATTGGTAATAAATTAAAATAATTTCCCCAAGTCTGTTTTGCCCATGGCGGTACTTGGTGAGTGATCTCTCCTGGTCCTTATCTCCACCCACGACCCTTTTGTCTCATTTTTGTCCCCCTGTCCAGCTGAGGAGGGGAATGATAGAGTGGCTTTGGTGAGCACCTGGCATCCAGCTAAGGTCAACACACCACAGAGTGAAATGTAAGATGCAGTTTTAACAACAGGTTAATATGACTAGAACAAATTCCTCAGATAAATCCTAAATTTGCAGTTCCAGGAACAAATCCTTTGTATGTGTAAGGACTCAGGCAACAACTGTTACAGGCTAGTACCAGAGCAATTCCTAACACTCAGCAACTGAGAAAATGGAATATTCAGCTTCACAAGCCACCTCAACAAGGCATCAAGCATGCTTTCCACTTCAAAGAATGACAGAACCAAGCACTAAATTAAAATGAAAGCATAATCCACTCATGCATGTCCACTCACACAAGCAATATTGTTCCCCCAGCTCAGCAGCAGCTCCCACTCCTGACTAGCAGAGCAAATAACAAAACACCTTAATGCTCAGTAGGCCAGACCGGCACCTGAAATGTTAGCGTAGAAGTTACTGGCAAGAAGAAATCAAAGAAAACAATAGAAATTCTACAGATCCCCACCACAATATTAGCACAGAAACAGACTACTTTAGCACAACCAACTATGCAAAATTAAGTCAGACCAAATTCAGACTGACCTGTCTCAAAATAGGTGAGGACATAACCAGGCAGCAAATGCTGGCTAAATTCCTGTGCCCCTTTCCTGGCTTTAAGAAATGTTTTTATGGCTTATTATTACAATATAGTCTTAATTGCACTGAATAACCTACACTCGAAGACCAAACAGGAGACAAGTGATAGTCCAGTTTCCAGTCTTTTGGAAACTGGATGGACTTGCAGCATTTGCACCTTCAGTACATTCACTATCAACAGGCTGGAAACAAGAATTTCCACTTGTCTTCCAAACAGAATAAATTCTGCTGTTTCACATTGGTTTTTACACTGAACCAGAAAAGCAGATGTCACTTGAAATTTACCAATGAGCAAAGTTTCAGAAAAAATGTTTTATATAAGTAAGTCTATTTTTACAAATTAAATATTTTTTCTTTGATTTATTCCACAGTACTTAAACAAGGTTCCAATGATTACTAAAATAAATGCCCACAAAATAATTTCACACTCTAACGTTAAAATGCCTGTAATATTTGACTTCTTTTTTTTTTTACTTCTGCCTTCTCAATTCTGTTCTCTGCAGCTCTGAAAAAAAACCCAACTCAAAACCCCAACAGTTTTCAATATTTTTTTTATTTGTATATTCCAGGATAGCTTACTAATGCCAGGCAAGAAAGGGAAGTGTCTGCAAATCTTTAAAAAAAAAAAATGCCTGTGAATTTAGAATTCCAGGAAAAAATAGTTATTACTAAGTTTCAACTCAGTGTTTGGCTTTGACATTATTCATTACAAAAGTAAGAAAAGTCCCTTGACTGAACAAAATATTAGTATAGGTACATACAACTCTGAGTATGGCTTTAATTAAATGATTTGTGGAAATTTTAAATTATAGGCATGAACTAAAACCAGAGAACGCGACTCAGTCAGAGCAGCAATGGCTACTTCTGCCACACTATCATCTTAACAGTAATAAACTACAGTCTTGAAATTCAAGATTTACTTTAGCTCAAATATGTTTTTTTAAGGATTTTTTGACTAGATGAAATCATTACTGAACTCAGAGGGAAAAATACAGGAGCACTAATGGAGGGGAAAGCAAAAAATAACTTTGTAGACCAGTATCTGCAGAGCTTGCTAAACAAAACAATATGTTTGAAGGAATAATTTTATTTCAATCTACAAATTCTTACATGTAGAAATACTGCTCTGAGTCACCAGTGCTTCATAATGACTTTGTAATCCATCATGTAATTTAGAAGAGTCTCTCTTAAAATTAAGAAGTGCTGTTATGGCTTATAGCACATGTTAATTAACAACCATATTTTTCCACATCAAAGGTAGTAACAGCTGTATTTTGGAATGAACCAAGGAAAAGAAGCTTTTGGATTACATAAACTAGCAAAACTTCTCTCCCTGTCAAATCCCTGACTGTTTCTTTTATTTGGTTCTATTTTGGCTGTATTTTCCCTCCCTTGTATATGCTAAACTTCAACTGTTGCAAGCAAAGTTTATTTTATTTGCATTTCATCAGTCTTTCTTTTTTTTTGGCAATCTTATTGTGTTTGAGAAGGATTATCAAGAAAGACATTAATACACATAAAATAGAAAATGCAGACCTCAGAGCATGTTTATTTTTCCAAGAAATGCCCAAACTGAAATACGTTATCACATTTGTTGGGTAATTGCAATAGGTAATAACAATGGTTTCCATGCTATGTTTTAATTTAGATTACTAGAACTGTTAAAAGATGGAAAACACAGTCAGAGAATTGCATAGGCTTTTCCATGTGTGTTCTTTGAAATTAAAGCTTGCAATAAGAAACAGAATTTTTTTTTGTTTGGTTACCTAGGAATGTTCTAATAATTTGCAAAAGTCTATAACAAGTAATTTGCAAAGGCAAACAATTTACAAAGGTTTGTTCTCAATGCCCACTTCATATCCTTTCTAGAAAATCAACGGTATATTTCAAATCAGAGCTCAGTTCTCAAATCAGTCTGAATAGTCAGTGAGTTACAAATGCTTAGCTTGTTTTAAAATCATCCCTTTTATTTTGAATGCCAGAAATAAAAAAACACATCAGAAAATGTTTTTTAATTGCTTTGGTCTTGTCTCAAGTCTTTGTATATTTTTAGGAGCCACAATGTCCTGTGGCTACCAGCCCCATTGCTAGACTAACCAATACATGAAGACCTGCTTGCTTTTGTTTATTGTGAATGTGACTCCTAATGGTGTAAATTGGTAGGCCAGGTTCTTATATCAGAAGAGAGAGGGCATAATCATTCCTTTCTGCTCTTCCCATGTAACCCATATGAAACCTCAATAAACCTCTCAGCCACATCCTTTCTGAGACATCTCTTTTCAAGACTGAAGAGTCCTAGCCTACTCATTTCTCAGGTGGAAGCTTTTTCCATATCTTTGATCACCACTACCGTGCTTCCTTAAATTTTCCAACTTTGTATCATTCTTTTCTCTCATGCTAAGGGAGAACTGTACAAAGCATATATCCTCTGGAAAAGCATGCAATTATACAGTGGCTTAATGATTTTTTTTTCTCTGCTCTGATCTCTGTTGCTTTTTCTAATAATCCCTAACAATTCTTTTGTGACTGCCAGTGATGAGCAAGCTTACCTTTTTGAGGCTCACTCCTTCCTAACTGAGTTCTACTATCTGACTGCAATGGTTGGGAAACTATTTTATATGGCAAGTTAGGTTTGTCCGCTCTCTTTGCCATCAGCATCACTTTACATCTATCTCTACAGAATTCCATTTTATTATCTGGTCACTGAGTATCATAAGATTTTTCTACAGTTCATCACAGTTGGCCCTTGTCTCACAAGCAAGGTTTCATTGTAGACAGATTCACAAAAGTCTTCTGCAGTACACCACAAGTTGCAATGCACTTTACATAACCTGTGGGATGCAATGTTATTCACATAGTCCGTCAGTGTCCAAAACATCCCAGGCAGCCAGTCCCATGTAGTTTATAAAGCAGCTAGTAGCTTATAAAAATCCTTGATGGGGTGAGCAAAGTGGAGAGAATAACAAAAGGTCTTGATCTATTTGCATCCAGGAAGGACCTCCAGACCTCAAGAAATAATTGTGCATAAGATTGGGTCACATCTCACCTAACCATCCTGTTACTTGTAACAGATATAATTTTAAGATACTTAACATATTCTGTAGCTGCTGATAAGAAATTGCACATTAGGTGACTAGTGACATAATGAGTCACTGTTTTTGTACTTGGGATTGTCATGGTAAACTGGAATAGCTATTCACTGTCATTGAAGGGATTCTTTTGCTCACCTTGTTTTCGTGCAGTTTCCCTTTTTGAAAGTGAGCAGAGATGCAGTGATTTTTGATTGAATCTGCAGGGACATTGACTATAAACTCATCATGCTTATTGTTTTAGAGAGGCCCCGTAACTGAAGATTTCAGACCTGTTGCATCTTTGCTCAAGGACACAGAATTTCTGTGATTTCATCAACAACGGATACTCTATGCTGAATTATGCTCTTTCACTGTTGCTGACTTTACCATAATCTTAAATTTACATATAAGCTAGTCAGTTTTCAATTTCAGAAGCCAAAGTTCTTCATTTAAATGAAGTTCACTCCTTTTGTATAGGTTTTCTTTATTACAGGGGCATCCCCAGTCTCTGGAGAATCTGAATTCCTGCTTACCACCCCTTTGACAGCCACACACTAAAAATCTGCCTTTCAGCCGGTTTCCAAAACAACAGAGTACTATGAGAATTTAAGAGAATGCGACTACAGGTATCCTGGTCTTCAACTGCCTTCCTGAAGACCCATATTATGCTTCTGTAATAAAATGACTAGGGGAAAGCTGTGGATGCGAACTATCTTGACTGTAACAAGGCTTTCAACAGTCTTTCCCAGATTAAGGTCTGGATGGTTGAACTGGCAGATGCACAAAAAAACAGGTGGATGATTGGACTCAGAGTATCATGGTTAATGAATTGTACTCTACCTGGAGGCTTGTAACAAGTGAAATACCATAGGGGTCTGTACTGAGACCAAAGTATTTGACCAAAATAAAGCATAATTCACTGTAATTTATTAAGCCTGGAAGACCTGCTCTCCTAATGAATGCCCAAAAGGAGAAAAGAGAATGCAAAATGAAGACACTTACTTGGCAATTTATGTAAGTGGTCCCACTCCTGCTTTTCTTATGTCTTTTTCTTTCACCCTTTAATTATTTGAATTGGCTGTACTTTCTGTGCTTATGGATTTCTCTCCTGATGCTATCTATTGTTTCCGGTTTCTCATTCAAGTCTCTTCTCACTCTACTGCTTTCTAAAAAAAAAGAAAAGTATAATTTGAAACCTTCCTTAAAGTTGAGATAAAATTTCAAGAAAGTAATTAGAAAAAGAAGCACAAGCCTCTAGCAAAATGGTCAATATATTAGATTATCTACTAATACCGTGCAGCTCAATCACACTGTTTTGTTTGTTTATTACTATAAACCATATTTCTCATCTGGTTTGATTTGATTATTACTTCTTATGGCAAGACTGTCTTCAGATTTACCGGTCATATAATTATCTTGTTGCTGATAAGTAATTATACTGATAAAACTTTAACTGTAATTGTGGAAATCACTTTCTAGAACAGAAAGACTCCCAATGATCTCAGTAGCACTGGACTACATGGAAGGAGTGGAAATTCCCTCTACGCAGAAATAAAAGTCTAGTTTCTAATTTGCTGATTTAAGAATATACGTTCTTATTTCAGAAGACTACAGTTTATTCTGATGAGATATCAATTCTTCTAGTCACTTCAGTAAATTTCTACCAGCTACAGTCACATTTAAAAATGTAAATAAACATTATGGAAAAGAGTAAATAGTTAGATTTTCAAGGATTTTGCAAGGTGAAACACAATAGAATGCTTTACTGAAATCTTCTATTTGCTGGGTGTTTTTACATAGTGCATTCTGAAATTCCCTCATGATTTTTACACTGGTTTAGTGACCAAGCACATGGCTGTACTTACTTGTCAGTTCAATGTTGTCCACTTGTTTTAGTACCTCCCTATATTTTAAACACAATTGAATTTGACAGGTTACCTGTCTTCTTTTCTGATAAAGATGTTTTCAACAAAGTATCTCCAAGGCTTTCACCTAAGTCTCTTAGGTAAGTACAACCCCAAGACTAGTAAAGCAGAACTTTTGGAATTATTTTACATACTGTAGTATTTGTTTGCTAAAAAATCCCACACATATAGCTGGTAAGTACATCTGTTTTCCAGTTTGCTATATTAATAAGAAATCATGATCAGTTTTAACTGCTACAAAGTAGGTAGTAAAATGTAACTACTGTACTAGGTCCCCATGTAATTTCAAGCTGTATTAAAGTATGCCATTCAGCAACACTTGCAATTTCACATTAAACCTACACAGTACAGCAGAGATTATTTATCATATCTGGTGTGATATAGGAAAAGTATTGCCACCAGTATTAGAACCAGGACTTGGTATGTTTCTAACCCTTAGATGAACTGGTTTACATATTACTTTGAAAATAATTTACAGAGGATGTGAAAGTTTAAAAGAGAAGATTAAAAGAATTTCACTGATGGACTCTAGGTATGGTAGCATTAGAGATGGTGGTGCAATCGGTCACAAGAACACAAACAGGAACTGGTTCTCTCCCACTGATATGCAGTGCCACAACAGGGAAGAAAAAACAAGCATTTCTCATATCATGTGTTCAGATCACATACTCCCCAATGTGGACAGGCTGGCTATCTCCACAAGCCCTCTCAATGGGAATGTGCATTTTGAATCTTCTGGGCTTGCCTCATAAAGTATTGATTTGTCAATAGACAGCTGCAAACAGTTTTGGTGCAACCATTCCCAGAAGCATGCTTAGTACAGATAGCCTAAAGATCCGTATAACCTCCTACCATGAATTTTCCTTGAGTTCCAGCACCCTTGGGAGGTTGAGCAACTGGACCTAACTTGGATCACAACTGCAGCAAATTGGAAACTCTTGGGAATTACCCTTTCCTCACCTTTACGTGTTTGGTAAAGGTAACTTAGAGCCACCTTTTGGTTTAGAGCCAGATTTTCATCCGACATCTCCTGTAAGAATGAACAGGTTTTCCAGAGCCACAGTCCCACCCAGCGACCTGAGCAGGGACTGGGTCTGGGGCCCACGGTCCGCTGTGGGGCAGGCGGCTGAGCCTGAGGTTACAAGGCCACGGTGACAAGGTGGGTCCTGGGCGGTTGCGGGGGCGAGCAAGGAAGAATCAAGGCCAGCAACATACGCAAGCCTACAGCGTGGCTCAGGTAAAGGCAAGGCAAGGGCCCGAGGCTCAGTGCAGCTGCCAGGCCACTGCAGAGGTCCCCGTTAGGTCCCCCACCTCTCCCAGGTAGCTGTGGGCACAGCTGCCCAAAGCTGCTGGGAGATGGGGTTGGAGAATGTGTTGCAGAGCAAAGCCTTCTTGTGCACTCAGGGACTGATGGCTGATTTCCATTTAGATGTTTAATTAAGGCGAGCTGTTCTAACTAGCTGATCCCTAGTCTCCTCCCATGCTCAAGTCTTTTGCAATGGACAACTCCTTTGCCCATGAGCTGCAGCCTGGACCTGAATGGGGAGGGCTGATCTCATCTGGAAGCTGGTGCTTTCCGCTGCCCTCTGCACAGCCTCCAGTTCTACCTATTCACCAGCAGCTGGGCACTGAAAGCAACCCTGCCCTGAATGAAATATCCTCGGTGAAGTGTTCCACTTAAAAAAGCTATGATAGCCCTTCTTGCAGCTCCTAGCTGAATTTAGGATGGCTCTGTGTGTGATCTCATGTAATAAAGAGAGATTTTTTTTTTCTCCCACCAAGACACATAGACGTGCTGAGAACAATGTGTTTTTCAGTAAGGTTTGGCAAATGTATTATTAGTTAAATGTACAGTTTTATACCTGTATGAAAAGTTAACTAAATAATTTTCGGTCAATTCAATTTAAATGAAAACCTGGAAAAAATTCTGTTGTGATATTTTCTGTTGTCATTTAACCCCAGCCAGCAACTAAGCACCAGACAGCCGCTCACTCACTCCTCTCCTCAACCCAGTGGTACAGGGGAGAGAATCAGAAGGAAAGAGGTAAAACTCAAGGGTTGAGATAAGAACAGTTCAATAGAACAGAAAGGAATAAACTAATAATGATAATAATAATTTTAAAATTACAATAATAGTAATAAAAGGATTGGAATATACAAAACAAGTGATACAAAATGCAATTGCTCACCACTTGCTGACTGAAGACCAGTTAGTTCCTGAGCAGCGATCCCTCCAGGCCAACTCCCCCCAGTTTATATACTGGGCATGACATCACATGGTATAGAATACCCCTTTGGGCAGTTTGGGTCGGCTGCCCTGGCTGTGTCCCCCCGCATCTTCTTGTGCTCCTCCAGCCTTCTTGCTGGCTGGGCATCAGAAGCTGAAAAATCCTTGACTTAGTCTAAACACTACTTAGCAACAACAGAAAACACCAGTGTGTTATCAACATTCTTCTCATACTGAACCCAAACCACAGCACTAAACCAGCTACTAGGAGGAAAATTAAATCTATCCCAGCCCAAACCAGGACATTTGAAAATATATTTTTTCAAAAAGTTTCAACTTCAATCCTGAAATTGTTTCAGTTCAACATCACGTAAGTTTTTAAGGGTAACAAATAAAACACAAATTTGAAACAAGTTCAATGTTTTATTTCAAGTAAAAAATTAATGCTTTTTGCCCACAGAATTGGCCACGCACCATGAAAAACTTTCACTTCTCATCAAGAAAACCCAGTACTTCTTTCTCTTAAATTATGTCATAATTCACCCTTTGAATGAAAAGAACTGCACAACTTTACCTACATACACAGTGTCACAGGCTAGGGTGATTCCATATTTCAAGAAAGAAGTACAAGTAAGTAAAAATCTCTCCCTGTTCGTTCATATCCTCATCACCCATGGCGTTATGCAGTCAGCATTTCACGGATGAAACAGTTTGTCTCCTTTCTCTACAAATCCATATGCACATACAAAGGCCAGTAATGCACAGGCTACTTATAATAAATAACTTAAAACTAATGCTGCTGGCTAAATTGTTCGTAACTAAAACACAGATATGCTATTAACATCAGCAAGTGATTATCTACTCTAACAAGCTGTGCAGTAGGAACACAATAAAGTAATCAAACAAATAATTATATAAGCCCTTACAAAGCTTCAGTCTTAAGAGATACAAATAAAAATAAAGACTGCCTACATTTTGATGATGTTTCTTAATCACTTCCATCTCATGATGTTGTGATCAATCAGTCTGACACAAATTATCATTTAAAGAACAGATTCTGTATAAAGCATTTCTGTTGCTGAAGGCAGCACAGGAACTTTTTAAGGCATCGCTAAGAGCATTGCATTTATTTTTAAAATTGTATTCAGAATGGATTTCACAAGAATTATCTGGAACATGCCTACAAAAAGCAATTATAACAAATAGGCTGTTATACCATCAACCTCGCATGACAGGGTTGGGTTTCTTTTACACAGTTCCCTAGATCCCATGAAAATTTTCTCTTCAGCACTGTCCTTATAAATGAAAAGATCAGCTATAGAAAATACTCTAAACCAGCTAAATCTCAGAGAAATTATGTTTTACCTGCATGGCATATTGGATTTACTTAAAAACCCCCACCATAATAACAGTTAAAGTTTATGAATATAAATATTCATAAATAATTATAACAAATTATGACAAAGGTGGTGATCTTTATGTAAAGAAAGGATTACAGGAATATGATCCACCATAAGGCATATATCTCTTTTGGAGACAGAGTTGTTCTTATGAACAGGGTATGCTAAAAGATTTTATTTTTTTCTTTACACTTTCCTAGCAGATTAGAAATCCAAATCCAATTTAAACCAGCAGGAAGTTCTTTGTTCTGCTCAGCAATCACCCCTCTCCACATTAAATATAAAATGTTACCATTTTAAAATCCCGTAGACTTTTACTTAGTATCCGCAATGAACTTGCACAAAGTTTTCATGAATAAGTATATTTTAGGGTGGTTCATACTTTGAATTCAACTAGGCTTTGTTGATTATAGCACAAAAAATGCAACATCCCAACATTGTATTACACAAGCTCAACTAATATGTTTTTAGTTGCGTATAATGTTATTCTATCTTTTAAAAGTTAGTGGAATAAAGGAGAAATCTAATATGTGTCTATATCAGCAATGAAGTTTCTTCAGAAATAACTTCGATAAAAAACTTGCAGTGTTTGTATTTTTCTGCAATGCCTTCTAACTCCCAAAGTAATTTTCTTCAGGAGACATTATGGAACTGTAGATTAATCTCGCTGGTTTTAGGCTTCAGTGATTAAAGCAGCACGTACTGCCCAGTTACTCAACAGCTCAGCTTGTATGAATGTGTTCATTATCTCTGCACATGAGTAAGGATTTCTAACTTATGTTTTTGTACATTGACACCAAGTCAGAGACAGATTTAGCGCTATGGAAGAGATTACCACTTTCACACTGTTGTATATAAGCTATGGTAAGCTTCAAAATAACTCCAGGTCTACCTCCCTATTTTAAAGATAAGGAAGCAAGAAACAAGGAATTATAGAGATTTGCTCAAGATCCCACAAAAAAGCTATGTCAGAGCACATAACACATTCAATCCTCTTGTATCTCCATCTCGCAGCCCAACCTTACAACCAGGCTTCCTGTCACTGCTGCAGATAAAGCTGTAGGGTTTTGAGAGGACAAAGTCTTTAAGGCCTGGAATATAGTCCTGCACAGGTAACAGCTAGAAACAAGTACTCATTTACAAAATAAGCAAAGCTGGAGGAAGGACAGAGGGAGAAAGAACAAAGGGCAAGCCTAGGAACTTAACTTAGAAAGGAACATTTTCAGAAACAAATATTCAGTCTGTAAAAAACATGCCAAACAAGTGTCAAAAACCTTAGCTTAATCAAGTGCTTTTCCACAAATGAAATTCAAAGCAGAATGAACTACTTTGTCCTCAGAATACACGTAAGGCAGACGATCCTCAGGCCAGAACATCTTCTACCATCTCTTATAAAGTTCATTGAGAAACTCCTGCTAACTAGCAACTCCTTATAATGACTGCTTCTGCCGAGCCTTCCTGTACAGACGAGACAGAAATCTTTGCCATCCCTGTGGTCAGATGCAGGAAAAAAGCACCCAGCTGTGCCTAGGAGATACTCCCTGTCCTGCACCAAATTCAGGTTGTTATCAGCTGAAGTCCACTTTCTGTTTTAAGCATGGTATTTTTTTTTTAAGTGTAACCTCTAAGCTTTTAACACTTTGCAAAAATTTATTCTCTGAAAGAGTAAGATTAATCAGCTGCCCAGAGGTTGCTTAAAATTCGAAGGAAAATTACACTTTGAAATAGCAGTAACTATGCATGTGTATCAAACACATACTGCAGCACTGATTTGCCTCAGACTACCTGTAAATTGCCACCCTGCCATGAGAGACCCAGTGGAAAGGCATTGTAGCAAAAGCTCCCCAAAGCAGGGGAACTCTAAGGACACCCCTCTCTCTGGTTCGCCGCCCCCAGGTAGAGGTGCCTGGGCTGTCAGGTACCCCAGCACATCAGCACAGGGCAGAGCTGGGAAGGAAATACACACAGAGCCATACTCAGAGCCACTGTCAGAACAGGAGTTTGGTTGGGGTCTGTTTTGTTTCGTTTTGGTTTGTTAGGATTTTTTTGTTTTAAGGGGTAAGAGCGTGTCTACAGTCTTCAACTTCCCTTCAACTGATGCTGAGTTTTGCTATGCTTCTTCTAAGGGCAATGGTGGGTACTAAGCTTTCCCCAAACAAATATCAAGAACTGGATACTTAAAAGTGAGGAAGAAAAAGTAAGTATATAGAGCAAATATGATGACATACACTCGTCTCTGTACCAATAACACATATTGAAACTTACAGACTGGTAACGCTGTGTTTTTTATAACACATTATTAAGATTAATGAGATTTACTAACATAAAATATTTGAAACCACCAAAACACCAAGATTAAAATCAAGATACATTTCTGAACTGTTTTCCTAGCTGCCTTTCTTTCATCTTATTACTGAAGAACATGTAGGTCCCAGCTGTATTTACATTTTCAAGGTTTAAAAATAATTTTTTAAATTTTTAGCACACTGCTTTATCCCCAGCACTGCCTAACATGAATAAATAAATAAATGAGTAAGGGGCACTAGACCACATTTTGAACATAATGACTACGCAGAACTGACATGACTTCTCTATTAGATTAAAACATAAAATCTGATAGGACTCTTATTCCACTAAGGAATTAAATTCTACCAAATATATGTACAAAGGCATCAGCAATGGAGTGGAAGGGGTTCTAAACTCAGCTCTTCCAGGACACATTACTGACAATAACAATCACAACTTTGACGACAATTACATAACTTATCCTGACTAGATAAATGCTAATGGCTAACCAAAACCCAAATATCTGAAAATACAATATCATTCTATAGTTATTAAGCGTATACAATTTTTTAAAAAATTCAAACACAGATGATCAACATGAATTTCAGATTAAGAGGATAAAAGTGAGAATGTTCAAGAGGCTTCACATTGTAGTTGAAATTTTGCATTTTTTCTGTTTACTTATTTTGCCCAAAAGGCTCTGAGATGAAACTGAATAGTCAGAATTAAATTACAACCTCCATTCTAATAACTACTTTTGAACATAGCATTCAGTAATATAGTAAATTGCAAGCATCTAATATGTGACAGGATAACTTTAAAGCAGCAGACTGAGACTTGGGCAGAAAGAGCTACTGTCTAATCCTAGGAACCATCAGCATCCTGGCACTTAGATGATGATCACTGAAATCCAAGTGAAACACTTTGCTAGTGTCACAAAGAAATTTATTTTAAAAAATATTTATCTGTCAGGGAGGTAGAGATCGCTGTGTTGACAGTGTCTAAAAGACTGAACAACCAGGTCACTTTCATCCTTCAAAATACTTATTGGATTGACATTCAGTAACAATACATGTTGCCAGTGGATAGTTCCTATTCACTATCAGTCATTATCAGTACGTATTCAAAGCGACTAGTCATTCTAAATGGATTATAGTGCCAGGAAATATAACAGTCTTTGATGGACTCTGATGTGAAGAGTGTGATTCCAGTGATTCCCTAGTCTCAAGCTATTAGTGTCAGGACATTTTCCTGTACAACATTTATTGGAATCTGCAAGAGCTGAGGATATCTGCTGGACTGCTAAGAGTCCAAGAGGTAGATTTGGATCATGGATGATGTGGCCCATGCACCAATTCCGAAGAGTGGCTCTTTAGTGGCAAATAAGGGGGCACCTCATTTACTGCTGCAGTAACAGACAACAGCAATGCTGATTGTCATGAGCACTTGAAATTGCAATGTCTGAAAGAAACGTGGGATACATGTGCCTGGCCGTTCTGAGTTTCTGAACACTAATACCATATGATTGACAAGTCTTCACAGTACAGAGACCTTGGGCTATTCATTCTTCTAGCTGTGCTCCCTGCCCAAGTACGGATGAAGAAAAGATTACACTGTGGTTGGACGAGATTCCATGAAAGGACATACTTTCCATACACTGCTTAGGTCTTTTCTTCCAGTGCATTGATTTATAAATGAATTCACACGTCTATGGAGCAAATATTTGATGTTTAAACTAAAGCCAGATTTGAAGGATCACCTTCTTGCACCAAGGGGTCCTGAAACTACATATTGCTATATAGACAAGAGACAGGAGAGTCTTTTGTCAGTGTATGGTGGCTGGTGTATACAGGCAAGATGAGATTGATCAAAGTCCTAGCTGCTGTATGTTTCAGTAATGCTCCTAGGAGTTCTATCTGCTGGGTGTGCTAGATGTGATTTTTGAACATTCATCCTGCGGTTCAGAGAACTCGGGATTCCTATGGTTTTGTTCATGGAATTCACTGTTTTGGGAAAAAAAAGACTCATCTTCTATCAGCCAGTTATTCAAGATAGGGATGTAGCTTCAACATCTGACATTTAGGAATCATAACCTTAGCTGCTGTGTCACTTTTGTTCAGGCATCTTCCACATCATGCAGCAAAACCCTGCTATCAGGACATATGCAGTGTCCCTGGTGGCCAGCCATTCTCACACAACTAAGGAACAGTGGCCTCCACTGCTTCTCAGAATGGGCCGACCCTCATTCTTGCCAAATTGCTATCTTCAGACTCACTGCTTTTTTCCTTAGTGCCTCATACATTCTTAGTTTTTCTCCTGAATCCTTGAACGGCTAACCATCACCGTCTCAACAATTTCAGTTCTGTCTGCATTCTTCCTTTTATTGTCGTACATGGCTTTAGCTCACGTCCCTTCTCATGCCTTAGCAACAGCCTTCATAATAAACTTGATTCAAGACCACACCGCTGTGCTGCACCAAATGAGGTCTGAAGTGACAGGTTGAAGGTTACAGCATGCTATCACTGGAACTAGGAATGTCAGTGAACACCTACTCATTAAACACATTCAGTGCCATGTGAAGACCAAGGGCCAGAAGCATGAATGGGTAATGATCCCGGCCTATTGTGCATCTAAGGCACTTACAGTACAATGAGCTGGTAGAGACCTGGAAATAAGCTCCAGACTGAGAAATGGGAACCAGTCTTTTCTCTGGAACAAGGGGATTATCCCCACAAAGTCACTATCCTGAAACTGAATTTTTCAGGACACGTGGTTTGGGTTGCTCAAATCTGAAACGGTTCTTTAATAACAGGGAAGTAGTTAATGTAAAAAGTTCTACTCAAAATACTACTATGGGCAAAAAAGAAACACATCTCTTATGTAAAGCCAAGATTTAGTTAGCATAACTGAAATCCTAACAGTCTGATCAATGAATTACTCATAGTCCAATCTAATTATAGAAAAAGAAAACTAAAAGAAAATAAAATAATACTATTCTATGAAAAACTCTCAATAATAATAATAATACAGTTAAAACTACACACATTTTCCAGCAGCTACCCATTTTTCCAATGTTATAGTCACTCTTCTGCTCTCCTGCCAGGCTCTAAGGTTGATATCTTCAGTCCATACTGGGGGGAGGGAGTAAAGCCAAAACACCTTATGTCCTTAGTTCTTTGCTGGGAGGTTAATGTTTGTTTATCGTGTGATGGTTTCCTCCTCCTCACTCTAAGATCTGCTTGGGGTCATTTTTATATCTTTGCTAACACATTCTACACTTTGTTTTCTTCACTGTCTGCAAGTCCGTGTTGCATTGAAATTTACCTTTGTGCAACATTTGTGTATGTTAAATACTTGTTCTTCATTGTTACTCCTCTAACTGCTTTACTCCTGCTCCCAGATCTGATTTTTTTGGACTGATCTTCACTGAACGTTTTACAGCCCCAGGTTCTCCAATGTAAGCACGGGTCCCTTTCACTTATCATCCTACATCTGTACACCTCTACACTGTCCCCCCAATTTTAAGACCTCTGCTATCGTGTCAAGCATGTATTCCTCTACATCAATAAGTTGCAAATATTTACTTTTACACAGAACTACTCGTTACTGCTATCTATATAAAACCTGTGGCTATACCATGCAAAGCTAAGCAAAAGTAAAACAAATGAGGCATAACCACTTGGTCATTATGTAAACTGCCTTGACAGCTCAACAAGCTAAAACAAAGCTCCAGTCAGGCTGTGATGTGTTCAGATAAAGCAGTCCTGGCAAGCCTCAGCCCTGAGGCCTTGCAAAGTCAGTACAATTCCTGTGACCTGTTACTAGCAATGGTAATATTTTATTTGTTGGGCTACCAGACACAAAGGACTTTTCCCAGTTGTTTTTGTTGTCTTGTCCATGACAGCTTCAGCAAGAACCGAACTTTAGCCAAAGCCAGTGGAGAGTCCCTGAGAGGGGATAGAGTGGGAGACATAGACATTTTTAACCCATGTAGTTGATACAGTTAAGAGGTATGAGCAATAATGCCCACATGGAGATGAGAGCAAAGTTAGAAGGAATGATCTCAGAAGTAAGGGTGATAGTGACAATGGTGACAGCACAGTGACCTTCAGCAACAGTGATGACAT